>JAJTUV010004151.1:0-18982 GCA_021653895.1 Mastomys natalensis | reverse complement strand
TTGTTTGGATTGGGCATGGGCCTGTAAACCGCAGGCTTAGCATGTTTGCTATAGAATGTCCAACAAGTTGCTGTTTTAGAGCTAAAACACTATAGAGTGTAATGCAGTAACCTTCTATGGAAGTACTCGCAAAGCAACTCATGGTGAATACCCCAACTAACTACTACTCTAGGCAGCTGAAAACATGGAATGCAGCTTAGAGGTGACATCTCTGTTAAGACATGTTGTTTGGATTTGGGCATAGGCCCTTGGAACAGCCGGCCAGGCCTTAGCATGGTTTGCTATAGGACTCCAAATAAGTTGCTGTTTTAGAGCTGAAAATCCCTATAGAGTGTCATGCAGTAACCTCCTATGGAAGTACTTGCAAAGCAACTCATTGTGAATCCCAAGCTAACTGAAACTACTAGAAGGCTGTAAACATGGAATGCAGCTCAGATGTGACGTCTCTGTTAAGACAGTTGTTTGGTTTTGGCATAGGTCCTTATTACAGGTGGCCAGTTGTCTAGCATGGTTTGCTATAGAATGTCCAAATTAGTTGCTGTTTTAGAGCTGAAAAGCCCTATAGAGTGCAGTACAGTCACCTTCTATGGAAGTACCTGCAAAGCAACTCATTGTGAATACCCCAGCTAACTGCTACTACTAGGCAGGCTGAAACATGGAATGCAGCTTAGAGGTGACGTCTCTTTTAAGACATGTTGTTTGGATTTGGGCATGGGCCCTTGTAAGAGCCGGCCAGACATCTAGCATTGTTTGCTATAGAATGTCCAAATAAGTTGCTGTTTTAGAGCTAAAAATCACTATAGAGTGTAATGCAGTAACCTGCTAAATAAGTACTCGCAAAGCAACTCATGGTGAATACCCCAACTAACTGCTACTACTAGACGGCTGAAAACATGGAATGCAGCTTCGAGGTGACTTCTCTGTTAAGACATGTTGTTTGGATTTGGGCCTAGGCCCTTGTAACAGGCGGCCAGCCGTCTAGCATGGTTTGCTATCGAATGTCCAAATAAGTTGCTGTTTTAGAGCTGAAAAGCACTATAGAGTGTAATGCAGTAACCTTCTATATTAGTGTGGGACTATGTAAGGGTATCCTGGTTCTTGGATGGGCATGGGCCTAGAACCCCGAGACTTCACGGGAGGAAAACGGCAGGAGTTCTGCTACGTCCCCAGAAACTCAGGTTCCTAACAAGGAGTCCAATCTCCATTGACCTACATTGTTCAGTCACATAGGCCATTACAGCCCCTCCCAAAGTGCACAGGTCCAGGGTGTAATACAGGCCACAGCCTAGAGATTTACACAATAATCAGCGAGATACTTAAACTCTTTACTATAGACGTGATAACATGACATGCAGCTTAGAGGTGACCGGGACATTTTGTGGGAAGCTTGGAAGCCCGGCACCTGCATGTTGCATGGGCTAATTTTTCCACTAAGTACTTCAAAGCACTCATGTGAATACCAACTAACTGAACTACTAAAGACTGAAAACATGGAATGCAGCTTAGAGTGACGTCTCTTAAGCATGTTGTTTGATTTGGGCATAGGCCTTGGAAGCCGGCCAGGCCTAGCATGTTTGCTATAGACGTCCAATAAGTTGCTGTTTTAGAGCTGAAAAGCCTATAGAGTGATGCAGTAACTTTCTATTAGTACCTGCAAAGCAACTCATTGTGAATACCCCAGCTAACTGCAACTATAGGCAGCTGAAAACATGGAATGCAGCTTAGAGGTGACGTCTCTGTTAAGACATGTTGTTTGGATTTGGGCATGGCCCTTGTAAGAGCCGGCCAGGCATCTAGCATTGTTTGCTATAGAATGTCCAAATAAGTTGCTGTTTTAGAGCTAAAAATCACTATAGAGTGTAATGCAGTAACCTGCTAATAAGTACTCGCAAAGCAACTCATGGTGAATACCCCAACTAACTGCTACTACTAGACGGCTGAAAACATGGAATGCAGCTTGAGGTGACGTTCTCTGTTAAGACATGTTGTTTGGATTTGGGCCTAGGCCCTTGTAACAGGCGGCCAGCGTCTAGCATGGTTTGCTATGAATGTCCAAATAAGTTGCTGTTTTAGAGCTGAAAAGCACTATAGAGTGTAATGCAGTAACCTTCTATATTAGTGTGGGACTATGTAAGGGTATCCTGGTTCTTGGATGGGCATGGGCCTAGAACCCCGAGACTCACGGAGAAACGGCAGGAGTTCTGCTACGTCCCCAGAACTCAGGTTCCTAACAAGGAGTCCAATCTCCATGACCTACATTGTTCAGTCACATAGGCCATTACAGCCCCTCCAAAGTGCACAGGTCCAGGGTGTAACTACAGGCCACAGGCCCTAGAGATTTACATACTAATGAAGGTCAGAGGGCGGAGCCAATTAAACATTCCTCCCAAGAACCTCCCCCTGTCTCCCTCCCTATTTATCCCAGGTCTGCCCTGAGTTTCGGGGGTACATCCAGATCCATCCACCATCTGCCATGCCAATAAACCCTTTTGGAACC
Organism: Mastomys natalensis; assembly: GCA_021653895.1. Lineage (NCBI taxonomy): Eukaryota > Metazoa > Chordata > Mammalia > Rodentia > Muridae > Mastomys > Mastomys natalensis. The sequence continues at coordinate 16,485 of JAJTUV010004151.1, read as the reverse complement.
AAGGATTCCTCGTGTCATTGGGGCCAGCGCGCCCTGCCACCACCGAAGCCTCCAGCCCATGGAACCAGGGACATTTCTCCGGTGGGAGAGACAGGCTGCCTGGAAGCCTCCAGGCAGCCGCCACTGCGCAGGTCACGGGCCGCCGTTGCATGGGCTAAGGGGCCCCTGCTGCCGCCCCCCCAGGTTTTTTCCACATAAAAGTACTTCCAAAGCAACTCATTGTGAATACCCAAGCTAACTGAAACTACTAGAAGGCTGAAAACATGGAATGCAGCTTAGAGGTGACGTCTCTGTTAAGACATGTTGTTTGGATTTGGGCATAGGCCCTTGGAAGCGGCCAGGCCTAGCATGTTTGCTATAGATGTCCAAATAAGTTGCTGTTTTAGAGCTAAACCTAAGAGTGTAGCAGTAACCTCTATAAGTACTGCAAGCAACTCATGTGAATCCCAACTAACTGAATACTAAAGCTGAAACATGGAATGCAGCTGAGTGACGTCTCTGTTAAGACATGTTGTTTGGTTTGGGCATAGGCCTTTTACAGGTGGCATGTCTAGCATGTTTGCTATAGAATGTCCAAATAGTTGCTGTTTTAGAGCTGAAAAGCCTATAGAGTGAATCAGTAACCTTCTATGGAAGTACTGCAAGCAATCATGGAATACCACAGCTAACTGCTACTACTAGAGCTGAAAACATGGAATGCAGCTTAGAGGTGACGTCTCTGTTAAGACATGTTGTTTGGATTTGGGCATGGCCCTTGTAAGAGCCGGCCAGCATCTAGCATTGTTTGCTATAGAATGTCCAAATAAGTTGCTGTTTTAGAGCTAAAAGCACTATAGAGTGTAATGCAGTAACCTGCTAAATAAGTACTCGCAAAGCAACTCATGGTGAATACCCCAACTAACTGCTACTACTAGAGCTGAAAACATGGAATGCAGCTTAGAGGTGACGTCTCTGTTAAGACATGTTGTTTGGATTTGGGCATAGGCCCTTGAACAGCCGGCCAGGCCTAGCATGTGTTTGCTATAGGAATGTCCAAATAAGTTGCTGTTTTAGAGCTGAAAAGCCTATAGAGTGTCATGCAGTAACCTCTATGGAAGTACTTGCAAAGCAACTCATTGTGAATACCCAACTAACTGCATACTAGAGGCTGTAAACATGGAATGCAGCTAGAGTGATGTCTCTGTTAAGACATGTTGTTTGGATTTGGGCATAGGCCTTTAAGGTGGCCTGGACTAGCATGTTTGCTATAGAATGTCCAAATAAGTTGCTGTTTTAGAGCTGAAAAGCCTATAGTAGTGAAAGTAACCCTTCTATGAAGTACCGCAAAGCAACTCATGGTGAATACCCCAGCTAACTGCTACTACTAGAGGCTGAAAACATGGAATGCAGCTTAGAGGTGAGTCTCTGTTAAGACATGTTGTTTGGATTTGGGCATAGGCCTTGGAGGCGGCCGGCCTAGCATTGTTTGCTATAGATGTCCAAATAAGTTGCTGTTTTAGAGCTAAAAGCCTATAGAGTGTAATGCAGTAACCTCTATGAAGTACTGCAAAGCAACTCATTGTGAATACCCCACTAACTGCATACTAAGCTGAAACATGGATGCAGTTAGAGGTGACTCTCTGTTAAGACATTTGTTGGATTTGGCATAGGCCCTTGGAAGCCGGCCGGCCTAGCATTGTTTGCTAAGGAGTCCAATAAGTTGCTGTTTTAGAGCTAAAAGCCTATAGAGTGTAATGCAGTAACTTCATAAGTACTGCAAGCAACTCATTGTGAATACCCACTAACTGCAATACTAGCAGCTGAAAACATGGAATGCAGCTTAGAGGTGACTCTCTGTTAAGACATGTTGTTTGGATTTGGGCATAGGCCCTTGAAAGCCGGCCGCTCTACATTGTTTGCTATAGAGTCCAAATAAGTTGCTGTTTTAGAGCTAAAAGCCCTATAGAGTGTAATGCAGTACCTCTATAAGTACTGCAAGCAACTCATTGTGAATACCCACTAACTGCAATACTAGACTGAAAACATGGAATGCAGCTAGAGGTGAGTCTTGTTAAGACATGTGTTTGATTTGGCATAGCCCTTGAAGCGGCCGGCCTAGCATGTTTGCTATAGAAGTCCAAATAAGTTGCTGTTTTAGAGCTGAAAAGCCTATAGAGTGAATGCAGTACCTCTATGGAAGTACCTGCAATGCAACTCATGTGAATACCCCAACTAACTGCATACTTAGAGCTGAAAACATGGAATGCAGCTTAGAGTGACGTCTCTGTTAAGACATGTTGTTGGATTTGGGCATAGGCCCTTGTAACAGGCGGCCAGGCACTCTACATTGTTTGCTATAGAAGTCCAAATAAGTTGCTGTTTTAGAGCTGAAAAGCCTATAGAGTGTAATGCAGTAAACTTCAAATAAGTACTGCAAGCAACTCATGTGAATACCCCAAGCTAACTGCAACTACTAGCATGAAAACATGGAATGCAGCTAGAGGTGACTCTCGTTAAGACATGTTGTTTGGATTTGGATAGGCCCTTGATGAGCCGAGCTGCTCTAGCATTGTTTGCTATAGAGTCCAAATAAGTTGCTGTTTTAGAGCTAAAGCCTATAGTGAATGCAGTAACCTAAATACTGCAAGCAACTCATGGAACCCCACTAACTGCAACTATAGCGAAAATGGAATGCAGCTTGAGTGACGTCTTGTTAAGACATGTTGTTGGATTTGGCATAGGCCCTGGAGCCGCAGGCCCTAGCATTGTTTGCTATAGAGTCAAATAAGTGCTGTTTTAGAGCTAAAAGCCTATAGAGTGTAATGCAGTAACCTCTATAAGTACTGCAAGCAACTCATGTGATACCCCACTACTGCATACTAAGACTGAAACATGAATGCAGCTTAGAGTGAGTCTCTGTTAAGACATGTTGTTTGGATTTGGCATAGGCCTTGAGCGGCTGGCCTAGCATTGTTGCTATAGAGTCCAAATAAGTTGCTGTTTTAGAGCTAAAAGCCTATAGAGTGTAATGCAGTAACCTTCATAAGTACTGCAATGCAACTCATGTGAATACCCAACTAACTGTATTACTAGGACTGAAAACATGGAATGCAGCTTAGAGGTGACGTCTCTGTTAAGACATTTGTTTGGATTTGGGCTAGGCCTGTGAAAGGCGCACTAGCATTGTTGCTATAGATGTCCAATAAGTTGCTGTTTTAGAGCTAAAAGCTATAGAGTGTAATGCAGTAACTCATAAGTACTGCAAGCAACTATGTGAAACCCAATAATGCACTAATAGATGAAAACATGGAATGCAGCTTAGGTGAGTCTTGTTAAGACATGTTGTTTGGATTTGGGCATAGGCCTTGAGGGCCGGCCTAGCATTGTTTGATAGATGTCCAATAAGTTGTTTTAGAGCTAAAGCTAAGGTTAGCAGTAACCTCATAAACGCAAGAACTATGGAATCCAATAACTGATCAGACTGAAATGAATGCAGCTTAGAGTGACGTCTTTTAAGACATGTTGTTGGTTTGGGATGGCCTTGGGCCGGCTGTGTTTGCTATGAATGTCCAAATAAGTTGCTGTTTTAGAGCTAAAAGCTATAGAGTTGCAAACTCTATAAGTCCGCAAGCAATCTGTGAATACCCACTATGCACTATAGCTGAAACATAAGCAGTTAGAGGTGCGTCTTGTTAGACATGTGTTTGGATTGGCATAGGCCTGGGGCGCTAGCTGTTTGCTATAGAGTCAATAATTGTTTTTAGAGTAAAGCTAAGAGTGAATCAGTACCTCTATATACCCAAGAACTCTGTGAATACCCTACTGTATAAGCTGAAAACATATGCGCTTAGAGGTGACTCTTTAGACATGTTGTTTGGATTTGGCATGGCTTGGACCGGCTGGCACTAGCATGTTGCTATAGAATGTCCAATAAGTGCTGTTTAGAGCTGAAACCTATAGAGGTAATGCAGTAACCTTCTAAGAAACCTCGCAAGCAACTCATGTGAATACCCACTAACTGACTATACTATCTAAACATGATGGCTTAGAGTGCTCTTGTAAGACAGTTGTTGGATTTTGGGCATAGCCTTGAGGCCGCTGCATAGCATGTTTGCTAAGAGTCCAAATAATGCTGTTTTAGACTAAAAAGCATATAGAGGTAATGCAGAACCTGCTATATACTCATAAGAATCTGTGAATACCCATACTGCTATTACTAATGCTGAAAAATGGAATGCAGCTTGAGGTGACGTCTCTGTTAAGACATGTTTTTGGATTTGGCTAGCCCTGGAACGGGCCAGCTGCTAGCATGTTGCTATAGAAGTCAAATAAGTTGCTGTTTTAGAGCTAAAACCTATAGAGTGTAATGCAGTAACCTCTATAGTACGAAGAACTCATGGTGAATCCCACTAATGCTAACTATAAGACTGAAACATGGAATGCAGCTTAGAGGTGAGTCTCTGTTAAGACATGTTGTTTGGATTTGGGCATAGGCCTTGAGGCCGGCCTGGCACTAGCATTGTTGCTATAGAATGTCCAAATAAGTTGCTGTTTTAGAGCTGAAAAGCATAGAGTGTAACATAACTGCTATAGAGTACTGCAAAGCAATCATGTGAATACCCACTACTGCAACTATAGAGCTGAAAACATGGAATGCAGCTTAGAGGTGAGTCTCTGTTAAGACATGTTGTTTGGATTTGGGCATGGCCTTGTGGGGCGGCTGACTAGCATTGTTTGCTATAGAATGTCCAAATAAGTTGCTGTTTTAGAGCTAAAAGCCTATAGAGTGTAATGCAGTACCTCTATAAGTACTGCAAGCAATCATGGTGAATACCCACTAACTGCAACTATAGACTGAAAACATGGAATGCAGCTTAGAGGTGACTCTCTGTTAAGACATGTTGTTTGGATTTGGGCATAGGCCCTTGGAAGCCGGCCGGCCCTAGCATTGTTGCTATAGAGTCCAAATAAGTTGCTGTTTTAGAGCTAAAAGCCTATAGAGTGTAATGCAGTAACCTGCCTATAAGTACTCGCAAGCAACTCATGTGAATCCCCAACTAACTGCAACTAATAGACTGAAAACATGGAATGCAGCTTAGAGGTGACGTCTCTGTTAAGACATGTTGTTTGGATTTGGGCATAGGCCCTTGTAGGCGGCCAGGCCTAGCATTGTTTGCTATAGAATGTCCAAATAAGTTGCTGTTTTAGAGCTAAAAGCCTATAGAGTGTAATGCATACCTCTCAATAAGTACTCGCAAGCAACTCATTGTGAATACCCCAACTAACTGCTAATACTATAGACTGAAAACATGGAATGCAGCTTAGAGGTGACGTCTGTTAAGACATGTTGTTTGGATTTGGCATAGGCCCTTGTGAGGCCGGCCGGCACTAGCATTGTTTGCTATAGAATGTCCAAATAAGTTGCTGTTTTAGAGCTAAAAAGCACTATAGAGTGTAATGCAGTAACCTGCTCAATAAGTACTCGCAAAGCAACTCATGGTGAATACCCCAACTAACTGCTATACTACATAGACTGAAAACATGGAATGCAGCTTAGAGGTGACGTCTCTGTTAAGACATGTTGTTTGGATTTGGGCATAGGCCCTTGTGAGGCCGCCTGGCACTCTAGCATTGTTTGCTATAAATGTCCAAATAAGTTGCTGTTTTAGAGCTAAAAAGCACTATAGAGTGTAATGCAGTAACCTGCTAATAAGTACTCGCAAATGCAACTCATGGTGAATCACCCCAACTAACTGCTATTACTAATAGACTGAAAACATGGAATGCAGCTTAGAGGTGACGTCTCTGTTAAGACATGTTGTTTGGATTTGGGCATAGGCCCTTGTGAGGCCGGCCTGAGCCTAGCATTGTTTGCTATAGAATGTCCAAATAAGTTGCTGTTTTAGAGCTAAAAGCACTATAGAGTGTAATGCAGTAACCGCCTCATGAAGTACTGCAAATGCAACTCATGGTGAATACCCCACTAACTGCATTACTACTAGCACTGAAAACATGGAATGCAGCTTAGAGGTGACTCTCTGTTAAGACATGTTGTTTGGATTTGGGCATAGGCCCTTGGAGGGACCGCCTGCACCTCTAGCATTGTTTGCTATAGGAATGTCCAAATAAGTTGCTGTTTTAGAGCTAAAAAGCCCTTATAGAGTGTAATGCAGTAACCTGCTCTAATGAAGTACTCGCAATGCAACTCTGGTGAACACCCAACTAACTGATTACTATAGACTGAAAACATGGAATGCAGCTTAGAGGTGACGTCTCTGTTAAGACAATGTGTTTGGATTGGACATAGGCCTGTAGAGGACCGGCCATGGCCAACTCTAGCATTGTTTGCATAGAATGCCAATAAGTGCTGTTTAGAGCTGAAAAGCACTTAAGAGTTTATTGACATTAACGCTCATTGATAGTACGCCAAGCAACTCATGTGAATCGCTAACTGTCAATACTAGTGACTAGACTGAAAACATGAATAGCGCTTACAGTACTTCTAGTCTGTAAACATGTTGTTTGAATTTCGGCATAGCCCTTTGAAGAGCCGAAGCCTGAGAGCCTTAGCATGGTCTTGTAAGCATAGTTCCATATTGAAGTGCCTGTTTAAGAGCTAAAAGCCCTAGAGGTGTATGGAGTACAGTTCTTTGAAGACTGAAATAGAACTCATGTGAATATCCCTAGCTAACTACAACTATGTAATCAAACTGCAAAACATGGAATGCAGCATAAAGGTGACGTCTCAGTAAGGACTTTGTTATGTTTGGATATGGCATAGCCTGGCAGGCCGGCCACCTCTAGCATTGTTTGCTATAGGAAGTCCAAATAAGTTGCTGTTTTAGAGCTAAAACCCACTATAGAGTGTAATGCAGTAACCTCTATAAGACTACACAACTCATGGAATACCCAACTCATGTGATACACTCAAACTGCTAAACATGGAATGCAGACTAAAGGAATCCTTTAAGACAGTGTTTTGGATTTAGGCATGGTTTGATTGGCCGCTAGCCTGCATGCTGTTTAGATGTTCCAAATAAGTGTTCTAAACTGAAAGTCTCTAAAGAGATATGAGTAATATACTGCAATATGACTGAAAGAACTCTGTAATGACTCCATGACATGTACCTACATGCAGCTGAAAACATGGATGCAGCTAGTGAATACTTGTTAAGCATGTAGTGTTTGTAAATGCATGTTTGGATTTGGCATAGCCTTGAAGCGGCCGGCCGGCCCTAGCATTTTGCTATAGAATCCAAATAAGTTGCTGTTTAGAGCTAAAAGCCTATAGAGTGTAATGCAGTAACCTCATAAGTACTGCAAGCAACTCTGTGAATCCCACTAATGCATACAGCTGAAAACTGAATGCAGCTAGAGGTGAGTCTCTGTTAAGACTGTTGTTTGGATTGGCATGGCCTGTGCGCGGCACTAGCATTGTTTGCAAGAATGTCCAAATAGTTGCTGTTTTAGAGCTAAAAGCCTATAGATGTATGCATAACTGCTAATAAGACTCAGCAACTCATGGTGATACCCAACTACTGTTACTAAGCTGAAACATGGAATGCAGCTTAGAGGTGAGTCTCTGTTAAGACATGTTGTTTGGATTGGCATAGGCCTTGTACGCTGGCACCTAGCATGTTGCTAAGATGTCCAATAAGTTGCGTTTAGAGCTAAAAGCCTATAGAGTGAATCATACCTCTATAAGACTCAAGCAATCATGTGATACCCAACTAACTGATACTAAGACTGAAAATGGAATGCAGCTTAGAGGTGACGTCTCTGTTAAGACATGTTGTTTGGATTTGGGCATAGCCTGTGAGGCCGGCCTGCACCTAGCATTGTTTGCTATAGAATGTCCAAATAAGTTGCTGTTTAGAGCTAAAAGCACTATAGAGTGTAATGCAGTAACCTGCTCAATAAGTACTCGCAATGCAACTCATGGTGAATCCCAACTAACTGCTATACTAATAGACTGAAAACATGGAATGCAGCTTAGAGGTGACGTCTCTGTTAAGACATGTTGTTTGGATTTGGGCATAGGCCTTGTGAGGGCCGGCCTGGCACCTAGCATTGTTTGCTATAGAATGTCCAAATAGTTGCTGTTTTAGAGCTAAAAGCACTATAGAGTGTAATGCAGTAACCTGCTCAATAAGACTCGCAATGCAACTCATGGTGAATACCCAACTAACTGCTATTACTAATAGACTGAAAACATGGATGCAGCTTAGAGGTGACGTCTCTGTTAAGACTGTTGTTGGATTTGGGCATAGGCCTTGTGAGGGCCGCTGGCACTAGCATTGTTTGCTATAGAATGTCCAAATAAGTTGCTGTTTTAGAGCTAAAAAGCACTATAGAGTAATGCAGTACCTGCTCAATAAGACTGCAATGCAACCTGGGAATACCCCAACTAGCTGCTATTACTAATAGACTGAAAACATGGATGCAGCTTAGAGGTGACGTCTCTGTTAAGACATGTTGTTTGGATTTGGGCATAGGCCCTTGTGAGGGCCGCCTGGCACCTAGCATTGTTTGCTATAGAATGTCCAAATAAGTTGCTGTTTTAGAGCTAAAAGCATATAGAGTGTAATGCATAACTGCTAATAAGACGCAATGCAACTCATGGTGAATACCCAACTAATGCTATTATAATAGACGAAAACATGGAATGCAGCTTAGAGTGACGTCTTGTTAAGACATGTTGTTTGGATTGGGCATAGGCCTTGTGAGGGCCGGCCTGGCACTAGCATTGTTTGCTATAGAATGTCCAAATAAGTTGCTGTTTTAGAGCTAAAAGCACTATAGATTATGCAGTAACTGCTCAATAAGTCCTCGTCAATCAACTCATGGTGAACCCAACTAACTGTCATTACTAATGAGTGAAACATTGGAATGCAGCTTAGAGGTGACGTCTCAGTTAAGACAGTGTTTTTGGATTTGGGATAGGCCCTTGTGAGGGCCGGCCTGGCACCTAGCATTGTTTGCTATAGAATGTCCAAATAAGTTGCTGTTTTTAGAGCTAAAAAGCATTAGAGTGTAATGCATAACCTGCATAATAAGACCTCGCAATGCAACTCATGGTGAATCACCCCAACTAACTGCATACTAATAGACTGAAAACATGGATGCAGCTTAGAGGTGACGTCTCTGTTAAGACATGTTGTTGGATTTGGGCATGGCCCTTGTGAGGGCCGGCTGCACCTAGCATTGTTTGCTATAGAATGTCCAAAAATAAGTTGCTGTTTTAGAGCTGAAAAGCACTATAGAGTGTAATGCAGTAACCTTCTATATTAGTGTGGGACGATGTAAGGGTATCCTGGTTCTTGGATGGGCATGGGCCTAGAACCCCGAGACTCCACGGGAGAAAAGGCAGGAGTTCTGCTACGTCCCCAGAACTCAGTTTCCTAACAAGGAGTCCAATCTCCATTGACCTACATTGTTCAGTCACATAGGCCATTACAGCCCCTCCCAAAGTGCACAGGTCCAGGGTGTAACTACAGGCCACAGGCCCTAGAGATTTACATACTAATGAAGGTCAGAGGGCGGAGCCAATTAAACATTCCTCCCAAGAACCTCCCCCTGTCTCCCTCCCTACTTATCCCAGGTCTGCCCTGAGTTTCGGGGGTACATCCAGATCCATCCACCATCTGCCATGCCAATAAACCCTTTTGGAACCAAGGATTCCTCGTGTCATTGGGGCCAGTGCGCCCTGCCACCACCGAAGCCTCCAGCCCATGGAACCAGGGACATTTCTCCGGTGGGAGAGACAGGCTGCCTGGAAGCCTCCAGGCAGCCGCCACTGCGCAGGTCACGGGCCGCCGTTGCATGGGCTAAGGGGCCCCTGCTGCCGCCCCCCCAGGTTTTTTTCCACATAAAAGTACTTCCAAAGCAACTCATTGTGAATACCCAAGCTAACTGAAACTACTAGAAGGCTGAAAACATGGAATGCAGCTTAGATGTGACGTCTCTGTTAAGGCATGTTGTTTAGATTTGGGCATAGGCCTTAGAACAGCCGGCCAGGCCTATAGCATGGTTTGCTATAGGACGTCCAAGTAAGTTGCTGTTTTAGAGCTGAAAAGCCCTATAGAGTGTAATGCAGTAACTTTCTATGTATGTACCTGCAAAGCAACTCATTGTGAATACCCCAGCTAACTGCAACTACTAGGCAGGCTGAAAACATGGAATGCAGCTTAGAGGTGACGTCTCTGTAAGACATGTTGTTTGGATTTGGGCATAGGCCCTTGGAACAGCCGGCCAGGCCTATAGCATGGTTTGCTATAGGAGTCCAAATAAGTTGCTGTTTTAGAGCTGAGAATCCCTATAGAGTGTCATGCAGTAACCTCTATGGAAGTACTTGCAAAGCAACTCATTGTGAATACCCAAGCTAACTGAACTACTAGAAGGCTGTAAACATGGAATGCAGCTAGAGTGACGTCTCTGTTAAGACATGTTGTTTGGTTTTGGGCATAGGTCCTTATTACAGGTGGCCAGTTGTCTAGCATGGTTTGCTATAGAATGTCCAAATTAGTTGCTGTTTTAGAGCTGAAAAGCCCTATAGAGTGCAGTACAGTCACCTTCTATGGAAGTACCTGCAAAGCAACTCATTGTGAATACCCCAGCTAACTGCTACTACTAGGCAGGCTGAAAACATGGAATGCAGCTTAGAGGTGACGTCTCTGTTAAGTCATGTTGTTTGGATTTGGGCATGGGCCCTTGTAAGAGCCGGCCAGACATCTAGCATTGTTTGCTATAGAATGTCCAAATAAGTTGCTGTTTTAGAGCTAAAATCACTATAGAGTGTAATGCAGTAACCTGCTAAATAAGTACTCGCAAAGCATTTCATGGTGAATACCCAAACTAACTGCTACTACTAGACGGCTAAAAACATGGAATGCAGCTTAGAGGTGACATCTCTGTTAAGACATGTTGTTTGGATTTGGGCCTAGGCCCTTGTACAGGTGGCCAGCGCTAGCATGTTTGCTATAGAATGTCAAATAAGTTGCTATTTTAGAGCTGAAAAGCCTATAGAGTGTAATCAGTAACCTTCTAGGAAGTACATGCAAAGCAACTCATTGTGAATACCCCAGCTAACTGCAACTACTAGCAGGCTGAAAACATGGAATGCAGCTTAAGGTGACGTCTCTGTTAAGACATATTGTTTGGATTTGGGCATGGGCCCTTGTAAGAGCCGGCCAGGCATCTAGCATTGTTTGCTATAGAATGTCCAAAAAGTTGCTGTTTTAGAGCTAAAAATACTATAGAGTGTAATGCAGTAACCTGCTAAATAAGTACTCGAAAAGCAACTCATGTGAATACCCCAACTAACTGCTATACTAGATGGCTGAAAACATGGAATGCAGCTTACAGGTGACGTCTGTGTTAGACATGTTGTTTGGATTTGGCTAGGCCCTTGTAAAGGCAGCCTGGGTCTTGCATGGTTTGCTATAGAATGTCCAAAATAAGTTGCTGTTTTAGAGCTGAAAAGCACTATAGAGTGTAATGCAGTAACCTTCTATGGAAGTACATGCAAAGCAACTCATTGTGAATACCCCAGCTAACTGCAACTACTAGATGGCTGAAAACATGGAATGCAGCTTAGAGTGAGCATCTCTGTTAAGACATTTGTTTGGATTTGGGCATAGGCACTTGGAACAGACCGGCCAGGCCTCTAGCATGGTTTGCTATGGGATGTCCAAGTAAGTTGCTTTTCAGAGCTGAAAAGCCCTATAGAGTGTAATGCAGTAAACCTTCTTTGAAGTACTGCAAAGCAACTCATTGTGAATACCCCAGCTAACTGCAACTACTAGGCAGCTGAAAACATGGAATGCAGTAGGGTGAAGTCTCTGTTAAGAACATGTTGTTTGGATTTGGCATAGGCCCTTGAAAGGTGGCCGGCCCTAGCATTGTTTGCTATAGACGTCCAAATAAGTTGCTGTTTTAGAGCTAAAAGCTTAGAGTGATGCAGTAACCTCTATAAGTACTGCAGCAACTCATGTGAATCCCCATAACTGTCTAATAGACTGAACATGGAATGCAGCTTAGAGGTGACTCTCTGTTAAGACATGTTGTTTGGATTGGCATAGGCCCTTGAGGCGGCGCCCTAGCATTGTTTGCTATAGAAGTCCAAATAGTTGCGTTTTAGAGCTAAAAGCCTATAGAGTGTAATGCAGTAACCTCTATAAGACTGCAAGCAATCATGTGAATACCCAACTAACTGAACTATGACTGAACTGGAATGCAGCTTAGAGGTGAGTCTCTGTTAAGACATGTTGTTTGGATTTGGGCATAGGCCTTTAGGGCCGCTGGCTAGCATTGTTTGCTATAGAATGTCCAAATAAGTTGCTTTTTAGAGCTAAAGCCTATAGAGTGAATCAGTACCTTATAAGTACTGCAAGCAACTCATGTGAATACCCCAACTAACTGCACTAATGACTGAAAACATGGAATGCAGCTTAGAGTGAGTCTCTGTTAAGACATGTTGTTTGGATTTGGGCTAGGCCCTTTAGGGCCGGACTACATTGTTGCTATAGAATGTCCAAATAAGTTGCTGTTTTAGAGCTAAAGCCTATAGAGTGAAGCAGTACCTCTATAAGTACTGCAAGCACTCATGTGAATACCCAACTACTGCATACTAGCTGAACATGAATGCAGCTTAGGGTGACGTCTCTGTAACATGTTGTTTGTTGGCATGGCCTTGAGGCGCCAGATTGTTTGCTATAGACAAGTTCTGTTTAGAGCTAAACTATAGGTTATGCAGTAACTCATAACTGAGATCATGTGAACCAATAACTGAATATACTGAACTGTGCAGCTAAGGATCGTAATGTTGTTGATTTGGGTAGGCCTTGGCCGTGCTGTGTTTGCTATGAATGCCAAAGTGTTTAGAAAAGACCTATAGAGTGTAATGCTAACCTCTCATAGTACTGCAAGCAACTCATGGTAATACCCCACTAACTGCTATACTATAGACATAAAACAGGAATGCAGCTTAGAGGTGGATTCTCTGTTAAGACTGTGTTTGGATTTGGGCAAGGCCTTTGAGGGCCATGTCTAGCATGTTTGCTATAGAATGTCCAAATAAGTTGCTGTTTTAGAGCTAAAAGCCCTATAGAGTGTAATCAGTAACCTCTATAAGTACTGCAATGCAACTCATGGTGAATCCCCAACTAACTGCTATTACTAATAGCTGAAAACATGGAATGCAGCTTAGAGGTGACGTCTCTGTTAAGACATTGTTTGGATTTGGCATAGGCCCTTGTGAGGCGGCCTGGCCCTAGCATTGTTTGCTATAGAATGTCCAAATAAGTTGCTGTTTTAGAGCTAAAAGCCTATAGAGTGTAAGCAGTAACCTGCTCATGTACTGCAATGCAACTCATGGTGAATCCCCAACTAACTGCTATACTATAGACTGAAAACATGGAATGCAGCTTAGAGGTGACTCTCTGTTAAGACATGTTGTTTGGATTTGGGCTAGGCCCTTGTGAGGGCCGGCCTGGCACCTAGCATTGTTTGCTATAGAATGTCCAAATAAGTTGCTGTTTTAGAGCTAAAAAGCACTATAGAGTGTCTAATGTTGCTATAGAATCAATTTTTTTGCTGACTGTAATCATACTCCAATGGTGTACAGTAACCTCAATAAGTATGCAAGCAACTCATGGTGAATACCCAACTATGCTATATAGATAACTGAAACATGGATGCAGCTTAGAGTGACGTTCTGTAGACAGTTGTTTGGATTTGGGCATGGCCTGATGTGCCTAGACTCAATGTTTGCTTAGATGCCAAAAAGTGCTTTTTGAGCTAAAACCTATAAGTGAATGCATAACCTCTATAACCCAATGCAACTATGGAATACCCAACTAACGCATTAATAAGTCTGAAACATGGATGACTTAGGTGAGCCTGTTAAGACGGTTGTTTGATTTGGCATAGGCCTGTAAGCGGCCTGACTAGCATGTTTCATAAATGTCCAAATAAGTTGCTGTTTAAGCTAAAAGCAATAGTGAATCATAACCTCTAATAATACTGCATGAACATGGAATCCCAAGTGCTGTCTTGCTAAAAATGATGGCTTGGGTAGCCTGTAGAGTGTTTGGATTTGGGCATAGCCTTGTAGGCTGCCTAATTGTTTGTTAGAGCCAAATAATTGTTTTTAGAGCAAAAGCACTATAGATGTAATGGAACCTGTCATAAGTACTCCAATGCAACTCATGTAATACCCCAACTAATGCTTTACTAAGACTGAAAACATGGAATGATTAGGGTGACTCTCTGTTAGACGTGTTTGATTTGGGCATAGCTGTGCCACCTGGCCTGTTTGTTTCTAAGATGTCCAAATAGTTGCGTTTTAGCTAAAAGCTATATGAATCAGAACCCCAATAAACTGAATCAATCATGTGAAACTGAACGCTATGTGATCTGAAACATGATGATTGAGGAGGCCTGTTAGCATTTGTTGTTGTTGGGCATAGTCTTGTGAGCTAACCTAGCATGTTTGCTATAGAATGTCCAAATAAGTTCTTTAGGCAAAAAGCACTAAGTGAATCATACCTCTAATAATACTCGAATGCAACTCATGGTGAATCCCCAATACTGTTAAGCTGAAAACATGGAATGCAGCTTAGAGGTGAGTCCTGTTAAGACATGTTGTTTGGTTTTTGGAAAACCCCCTTTTTTAAAGGGGGCCCCCTGTTTGGTTTTCCCTGGGGGAATGCCCAAAAATTAATTTGCGTTTTAGAGTGAAAAGCCCTAAGAGAAAAATTTCCCAGTCCCCTTCTTGGAAGTACCTAAAAATTTCTTTAAAAATTTTCCCCCAGCAAACTGCACTACTAGAGGGGGGGAAAAAGGAATGCGTTTAGGGGGGGCCTTTTTTAAAGAATGTTTTTTGGTTTTGGGGGCCTGGGCCCTTAAAAAGGGGCCGGGGTTTAAGCATTTTTTTCCCAAAAAGGAACCCCAAAAAAAGTTCCTTTTTTAGAGAAAAAAAACCCCTATAGGTGTAAAAAAAACCCTTTTTGGGAAAAAGCCCTGCAAAAACTCATTGTGAAAACCCAGCAAACGCAACAAAGGCGGGCTAAAAAAAAGGAAACCCCCGGTTTAAGGGGGGAAACGTTCTTTTAAGACATTTTTTTTGGGAAAATTTTTGGGAAAGGCCCTTTAAAACCCGGGGGCCGGGTTTTTAGCTTTGGTTTGAAAGGGGTTTTAAAATTAATTTGCTGTTTTAGGTTGAAAAGCCCTAAAGAGTGAACAGTCCCCTTCTAGGAACCCCCTTGAAAACAACTCATTGTAAAATTACCCCAGTTTAACTGCAACTATTTGGGGGGGGGCTAAAAACATGGAATCCCAGTTAAGGTGAGCTTTTTTAAAAGGACATTTTTTTGGGTTTGGGGCTGGGGCCCTTGGGAACAGGGGGCCACCTTCTACATTTTTTTGCAATGGAACCCCCAAAAAATAAGTTGCTGTTTTAGACTGAAAAGCCTAAAAGGTGTAATGCAGAAACCCTTTCCATAATTTACTTGGGGGGAAATTTTTCTTTGGGGGGGAAACCCAAGCTGGGGGAAAACCGGGAAGGCTGTAAAATGGCCCCCAACCGGGATTTTTTCCCCTTAAACATTTTTTTGGTTCATAGGCCTTTAAACCCCCCCCAAGGGGCCAGGCCCCGGGGGTTTGAAATTAAGGCCCAAAAAAGGCCCAAAATTTTTAAACTAAAAGGGTTAAGGGGGGAAAACCCAAATTTAAAAAAATTTCCCCCAAAGAACCCCCCCTTGTTTCCCCCCATTTCCCCCTTGCCTATTTGGGGGTAAAACCATAATTTCCCCGGGGCCCAAAAAACCCCCTTTTTTGGAAAAGGGACCTTTTGTTTGGGGGAGGGGCCCCCAAGGCCTAATTTTAACCGGGCCATTTTCTGGGGGAAAGGTTCCCTAAATGGGGAATGCCAAAATGGGGGCCCCCTTTTTTAGGGCAAAAAGGGCCCTGGCCGCCCCCTTTTTAATAAAAGTCCCTTAAAAGGGGAACTCATTGTGAATCCCCCAAGAAAAATGAAACTACAAAAAAAGGGTAAAAACGGGAAAAGCAGCTTAAAAGGGTTGACGTTCTGTTAAGACATGTTGTTTGGTTTTGGGGCCCTGGCCCGTAAAGGGGAGGCATCTAGCTTTGGTTTTTTAGGACGCCAAATAATTTCTGTTTTGGGAGCTGAAAAGCCCTATAGAGTTTTAATGCATTCCCCCTTTTTTTTATTACCCCCCCAAAGAAATCTTGTGAAAAACCCCCAGCAAACCTGCAACTACTGGGCGGGTTTTTAAAAAGGAAATTTTCAGCTTAGAGGTAAACGCCCTCTGAAAAGACATTTTTTGGTTTTGGGGCCATGGGCCCCTTGGGAAAAGGGGCCGGGCCTCTAGCATTTTTGCAAAGGGTGTCCAAAAATTTGCTGTTTTAGAGCTAAAAACCCTATAGAGTTAATCAGAAACCCTTTCAAAATAAGTTTTTTTGCAAAGCAACTCTTTGTGAATACCC
>JAJTUV010004150.1:0-40120 GCA_021653895.1 Mastomys natalensis | reverse complement strand
TTCATTTTTGATGGCTTTGTAATGTTTTATGCATTCACAATCCTATATTTATACCCTTCTAGGAATAAGAAGCTCACTGTTTTTACAGGAAAACCATATCTACCTTTAGGATATACTTTTTTCTGTTGAGTCCAATGTGTGTGCGCGTTTGCTCCCTCCCTGCCTCCCTGTCTCTGTCTCTTTTCTTTTCTGTCTCTCTCTCTCTGTCTCTCTGTCTCCTCTCTGTCTCTCTGTCTCTCTCTTTCTCTCTCTGTCTCTCTCTCATTGGCCTAATGTTTAACTCCAGGTTCTTGAGACGGGGTCCAGGAAAATTTTGGAGTGTTCATTTCATGGGTTTTTGCATACTCCTCTAGACCCTACCTTTTAAATTATTTTATTTGTGTGTGTGTGTGGTGTGTGTGTGTGTGTGTGTTGTAGACAAGCACATGATACGACCTGTACATGGGAAGCCATAGGAGAGCCTTCTACACATGGGTCCCAGCAACAGAACTCAGGTCCCCGGGCTTGGTGGAAAGCCCTTTTTTTACCCCCTGAACCTTCGTGCCAGTGCTAGGTAAAACTCTTACATTGCCAAAAATTGCACAAAGTATTTTTAAAAAGTCACCTATTAATCTTCATCTCATAATTCTTCTTATATAACATGTCAGCATAGAAAACTTGCAGAAGTTCATGCAAGGAATCAGCCACTGACAGACCTAAGAATAGGACTATATATTCTGACTTTCAGGCCAGGCTTTATATCCATGTCCCTCCCCACACCACACCCTCCCTTCTGCTACACTGTGTTATTTGGAGGGTCAGAAAGTAGGCAGCTTACTCCAAGGAGAGTTTCTCTTCCTCTTCACACAAGTCAGGAAGCCTTTGCAGGCCCAATGTCATGCGCAGAGCATCCACGGTTCTTTCAGTGGTTTATACTCATCATGGAGCCTCCGGGTCGACTCAAGCAGTTTGTTTAAGTCGTTTTCAGACTGTTTAATAGTGTTTTCCATCTAGAAAATAGAGAAGGGTAGAAACAGAAAAGATCCCAAAGTTCTCAAGAGACTTTATAACTGAATGGATAATAGCACAGACTCCAGAGGGAGACCGGTCTATGTTCAAGTACTCTATTTATGTATTTCTTACACGACTGATCAAGCCTCAGTTTCTTCATCAGTATAACAGTGAAAGTTTAATAGTGCATACATCACATACTCTTAGTAAAGATCAAATAATCAAATTCATGCAAAGCACTACATATAGGAACTAAAAGAGTAAAAAAAATAAAATGGTGGTTAAATTATTCAAATAGTAATGTCCCATGGCTGGAATTGCCTTTAGCGGTTATCTAGTCACCTCATGATTGCTTTTAGAGGTTAGTGAGCTGAATGAAGCTCAGAGAACAAAGGGTTTACTCAGGAAAAATACTTCTTAGGGGAAAAATCAAGACTTGTGTCTTAGGCCAGTTACATTTTCTTCCTAGATCAACTGTTTTCTACCCCTACACACCCTGTCCTCTGCCCCGCCCCCCCCCACACACACACACACAGGAGAGAGAGAGAGAGAGGAGAGAGAGAGAGGAGAGAGAGAGAAAAGAGAGAGAGCTGCCGCTGCAACATTAGCGTTTAGGAACTAAGAATTTTAAATTCTCAAGCCCTCTTTAAATTCGTAACATTTAACTAGAAACTCTGGAGTAAAGTTCAACAATTTGTGTTCAAATAGACTCTCCAGTTGACCCTGGTACTCTAGTCTGAGATGTACTGGTCTAGACCCTCAGCTCCTCTGTTGAAAACACATTATTCATTGTATTGGTTCTATATCATCAGTTAGTTTGCAGCAAAGTCTACAGTCCCCACAGGAGACCCAGAATATTGTGCTAATACATTAAACCACAAGGGTCTATTATGCAGTCTCATATAATATATATAAAATATATTCTAGGCCTGATAATATTCTGGAATGAGTAATTCCACAGAAATGAGTTTCCAAAGGAATAGAAACTAAACTCCATCAAAGATGAAAAAAAGATACTGTGATAAGCTGTAAGGACTAGAAAGGCCATGACTGGACAGGCCAACACTTTCTACTTCTTGATAAAGGAATAACCAGTACAGAAGACCAGATCTTCATGAATAATTTCAAACAAGGAAGTTTTTCAACTCAAAAATAATTCCCAAATATTCCAAGAGTTTCCAAATGGCAGTCTAATGAGAGAGCCCCACTTTGGTAAACATACAGGGATGATTCTTTTTTTTTTTTTTTTTTGGTCTGGTTGGACACTTCACCTGAAGAAAGAAATTGAAGGAGATCTCAGAAGATGGAAAGACTCCCATGCTCATGGATTGGAAGGATTAATATAGTAAAAATGGCTATCTTGCCGAAAGCAATCTACAGATTTAATGCAATCCCTATCAAAATTCCCACTCAATTCTTTACAGAGATAGAAAGAGCAATCTTAAAATTCATTTGGAATAACAAAAAACCCAGGATAGCGAAAACTACACTCAACAATAAAAGAACTTCTGGGGGAATCTCCATCCCTGATTTCAAGCTGTACTACAAAGAATTTTAAGCTATCCTTAAGAGGCAGAAATCTAGTCCACTTTCCTTGGCTACTTCTTAAGTTGAAGTCTTCCAGAATGAGAACAATGCAGTACTGAATGAAGCCTTGAAGGTAAAGTAGCCTATTTCATAATACAGGGAGAAAAAAATGGTGCTCAGAAATGAAGGACTTGTCCATTATGATTAGTCAGTGACATACAAGAGCTGACCTCAGAACTCCTGGGATCTTTCTACATCACAGTAGCTCCATACCTTCTCTCTGAGGTGGCTACAGTCATGTGTAAATAAAAAAGTAACAAGATCCTCTACTTCCTCATCCTTAATGGACCCAGAGATAGGCTCCAGGCAACCAGCCACATACCACATTGATATCAGCATGGATCAGTCGGAGCTCCTCCACATGAGCCATCTTCTCCTGCAGCAGGAGATCCATC
Source organism: Mastomys natalensis (assembly GCA_021653895.1). Taxonomy (NCBI): domain Eukaryota; kingdom Metazoa; phylum Chordata; class Mammalia; order Rodentia; family Muridae; genus Mastomys; species Mastomys natalensis. Next base: position 37,148 of record JAJTUV010004150.1, on the reverse strand, counting down.
TCCTGTTTGTATTCTTTCAGGTGCCTCTCTTCAGACTCCAGAGCCTCGAACTCGCCTTCAAACGGGCCTTGATCTTTTCCATCTGCAGAGTCTTGTTCCTGAAATTTTCAAGAGGAAGGAACAGGCCAATAGATGGAGAATGGAGAGAGAAAGAAAGAAATGGAAAGCAGAATTAGGCTTTTCCTTCTGAGTCATTTTTCTAACCCTTCCTCTCACATTCAGAGACAACCAATGCACATGAAATGCTGCAACTATAACTAATGGGCTGAGTGAAATTTTGTATTTAATTTTAATGAATTTAACTTTAAACTTCTGGCTAATGGCTCTTATAACAGATAGCACAGCTGGCTAATATAAAAATTCCCCTTGTGTTGCTTATGTCAGGAACATTGACATAATGTTGCAAAAGTAACTACAATACCTGCATATTACACACTACTCTACGTTACCTCGAGACAAGTTACAGGCATATGTAGAATTCTGTGATGTTGCTGCTGACCTGCCTTACAGGAGAACAGTATTCAGTTTTATTGGAAAATTGTTTATTTAGACCACTTTCTGTTTAGACTCCTATTTTCAACTTCTTCAAGGTTACAAGCAGAATATCTGGAACTGTCTACTTCTACCCCAGTTTTAGTGAGTGAGAAACTGATATTCAGAGTGGCATTCTTTTTTTTATTGGATATACATTTCAGGTGACATCCTCTTTCTCCATCCCCCCCATAAATCCCATCTCATCCCTTCCTCCTCCTCCTTTTTGATTTTTTTGGACCTTTAAGACCCTAAAACCCTCACTTCATGGAGTCTCTAGGCAGCTCATATAGAGAGATGACACAGGTGACCCTGTGTGCATTCCCCAGCACAGCCCCTCCCAACTCAGGGAGCCTAAAGTGCTTGCCAAGGATCATGACTTTTCTCCTTGCCCTTTTCCTCCTTTTAGACTTTCACCTGGCCCTCTTTATCATTTTAGGACTCAAACAAATCTAAGACCACTCCTGCCTGGGATTCTTTAGCCTGTCTATGTGCTGTAGAAACAGAGGTAGCATACACAGGCTTGCAGGCACAACCCCTTCAGTTCCAGATGCCTCTACGATATTTGTTCCAGTCCGTATGTCAGGGTTTAAGACAGGCTCATACATCTATGCTCTAGCCTAGCCTGGTAAGTATGTGTCACACTATCCTGCCTGAACTTTCCTCAGTTAACAGACCTAAATCAGTGCCCACAACCAGAAATCAGATTTAGCTTGGTGAGACCCACCACAAGCTGCATAAATTGCCTAGCTTGTACTGGATGGCAAATCCTGTGTACCACTCAAATGTGCTGTGTCCACATCAAAAACAAGAAATCTATGTACCCAGTTCTTAGTGCAAAACAATATGTAAGAAACAATTACATAGGTTAATCCCAAGTAAACAGAACTTAACAATCATAAACTTCAATAAAGAAGTCAAGGAGTTTAAAGAAAAGAGAAACAAATTACTCAGTGAACTTAAAGAGAATTAATTCAAAAAGAACATAAAGCTGAATACAATGACAAAGATAATGCAGGATTTGAAATGCAATTCAATAAAGAGAAAGATTGAAGGGCACTTAGGATGATATGAAGATGGAATTTAAAAATTCAACAACATAGCTAGAAAACTCGAAGGAAAGCTTACAAATAGAATGGTAACCAAAACGATCGTAAGGAAGGCTGGGGGTTACCACTCCAGATCTCAATATATCGGTATCAGAGCCAAAATAAATTTCTAAAAAACTAATGGTAGCATCACAAAATAGACATGTATACCACTGGGACAAAATGAAGATGTGAACATAAGCACACATAACTACAGTCATAACTACACATAACTACAGTTGAATTTAATACTCAACAAAAAATGACAAAAATGATACACTGAAGAAAACATAGCATGCTGCCTCAGTCTCTGTCAGTTCATATGTGCATCAGTCCTTTTGTGTTTAGATGGCTTTGTTTCCTGGTGGCCTCCATCTCTTCCGGTTCTTATACTCTTTCTGTCCACAGGGGTCCATGAGTGTGAGAAGAGGGATTTTGATGGAGACATCCTGTTTAGAGCTCCCTGCCCCTGAAGTTTCTCCCTCTTTGCAGAATGTTTGGTGTGGTCCCTGTTTTGGTTTCTATGGAGGAGGAAATTTTCTAATTTAGATGAGCAAAATACTGATGTATGAGTAAAACAGGATGTATTAGTTGTTTTACGTCTTTCCCTTTACCCAGGACAGTGATATTCATTTTACCCTTTGGGTTTCCCAAAGGGAGTCTTAGGTTTTTCACCATCTGAGCAGCAATGAGTATGAGCTCTATCTCGAGGAGTGACCTTTATAGTCAATTGGTTACTCCCACAAGCAATGTGCCACTATTCCCACTAAAATATCTTGCAAGCAGGACAACACTGTAGATTGGTGGGTTTATACCTGGGTTGGTGTTTTTGTTTCTCTTTGGTAAAGGGCAGAGAAACTTTCTGTAAATAAACACTAGCCCATCTAGGGGTGAAGGGCTTGGGCTAGGAACTAGGAATATGAAATTAGTCACTTCTCCATATTCAATGAGTTGTCAGGCTTTGTCTTCAGCATATGGCCTTGTCATTTTGGGTAGAGAACATATACCCTTTGGGACAACAGCCTGGGTTGGTTTTTTGGGGATTTCCCCCATGGGACCTCTTTGGTTTACCCAACTCAATTAAATGTAACTAATTCCTGGGACTGGAAGCTTCTTTTGGGTGAAAAAGGGGGAAATCGAGTTGGGGCTCTGAGCCCCCTGTTTTTTGGGTTTAATTTCTTTTAGATTGACCACAGCAACTCTCATTAAAGGAGATGCTTTTTAATTGGCCAGGCTTGCTTACAGTTTCAGAGGGTTAGTCCATACTAATCATGGCAAAAAGCAGACAGGCACTAAAGGGGAAAATTTGCAAAAGGGATTTTCCCAAATCCAGATCCACGGGTTTAGCAGAGAGCGAGAGAGAGAGTGAGAGAGGAGGAGAGGAGGAGGAGAGAGAGAGAGAGAGAACGAGTACAAGATGGAGACAGAGACTAGGCCTGGAGACTGAGTTTTTGAAGCTGAAATAAACCCCAGTGACACACCTCCTCCAACCCAATAGCACATTCATACCCTTTCAATAGACTCTTTTTCAACTAGGGACTGACACTAAAATATATGATTGAGCCCCATGGGAACCCACTCTCATTTAATTCCCCAAATCCCAGGAAAAGTAAAAGCAAGATTGCAAGTTTGGAAGCAGTAAAGATTACAAAAGTGGGGTTACAAGGGATTTGATGGGGAAAGCAGAAAAATGGATAGGGAGAGAAGGGGAAAAAGAGAGTAAAAAACCAGTAAGGATTCTAAAAAAAAATTTAATAAAAGTCATATTATATCTACATAAAAAGCCTATAATACAAAATAAATCTGTATAAATTTACATACTACTTTAAAAAGGAATTTTCCAATTGGGCTGACAATGCTACCCCCTAAAACTACGGGAGTAACAAAAAACCCCACACATGGATCCTGGTAGCAGGAGAGAGAGAGAGAGGAGAGAGAGAGAGAGAGGAGAGAGCAAGATGGAGACAGAGACTAGGCCTGGACTGAGTTTTTGAAACCTGAAACCCCCCCAGTGACACACCTCCAAAAGGGATGATAAACCCTTTTTAGAGTTATAGTCAAGGTTTTCCAAAAGATCACAAAACTTGATAGGCTATTTTGTTGCCTTGGTTACCCCCCAGAGTAGAAAAGAATGTAGCTCCCTAGGGCTGAAGACCATACAAGTTGGGCATTGAGCCAGAGGATCCAAGCGAATAGCCTGAACCCTCCTCCTTGATGACTGGCTTTCATGGTATCAGAAGGCATCATCCCAAGTTCCAAAGGAGGGAACAACCAACAGTCCTACCCACTATAATGCTTATGAATCTAAAACAATCAGCATGAAAATAACTCTTAGGTTGAAAACAGTGCATGCAAAATTAGTAGAAAACCAATACCTCTCTAAATTGGACTTAGGACCCACTCAACAAGAAGGAAAACATGCCTTGTTTCTATGATCCTGGAAATTAGTTACTAGTCCATGCTAATGAAGCCATTGCCATTGGAGGAGTAAAATTTCCCCAAACTACATTTCTAATTTTTTACTCTTATACACATAGATGAGTGTCAGTTCTTATCATTCATAAGGAATTAACTTTTTTCCAACAGACAAAGAGCTTACAGAAAAACCCACAATGATCAAAACTCAAGATTGTGGAGCCCAGTCCTTTTCCACAACCACAACTCCTCCACTGAAGGTCAGGGATCATGTCAGATAAATTAGAGGGTGGGGTCGGAACAGCCAAAGGAACAGGAAAGTTTACTGTTAAAGTGTGTCTTCTAGAAATGTTGCCCTACAACACAAAGTTGTTGCGGGAAATATTTGGTCACTCTGTGAACTCGAGATTGTGTTGTTTAATGAAAAATTCTCTTTCTAGTTGTGGTTGGGCTCACTTTAAATGCAACAAGCTAGGTATTGTGGAGACAGAATGAACTAAAGAATGAGAGGGAGACAGATTTGAACAGAATGCCTGAGAATAGTATGAGACAGCTAGAGTAAATTCAGCAGAAGCTGAGTAGAAGCCAGATTGAAGAAGTCAGCTTTGAGAGGGCTTTGAGGCAAGAACAGCTGGATTGAACCAGCCAACCAGAGCTCAGAAAGAACAAGAAAGGGTGAACTTATTCAAGCAGTAAGTCTCAGAGGCTGAAAACATTCTAGACCTAGATAAAATTTTAAGAGGCTAGAAGCTTCCAGGACTAGGCCTAGGTTAGCAGAGGGAGGCAGTAAGCCTCAGAGATGCAATTACATTAGGGAATAAAAGTTACTCTCACATGAAGTCTCACAAACATGGTTTAAAACAACCTGAACAAAGAGGACACCAATAGACATGCAACACGGATAGGGGAAAGCTCACGATTCCTTAACCTAGACAAAGCACTACAGGCAGTGAAGAGATGTTGGAAGGGGAGAAATAATCCTCCCCAGGAAGAGCTCCCCAATGGATTATCCAACAACAAATAGGCACCCTAAAATCATATACATAAATGTAACATACAGACTGAGAAAGTTATACTTATATGTTTAGAAATATATAAATGTATACATATAAACACACATTTATATATATATATATATATAAAATATATATGTACATATATATATACATTTATATATAAAATTTTAACAACAATTAAAGAAAATGGGCCCTGAATTTAAATGAGAGCAAGGGTAGGATATCCCGAGAGGGGGGTTAGGAGAAGGAGAAGGAACAGGAAGATAATGTATTATACTATAATTTCAAAAATATATGAAAAAAAAGATACTTCATTTTAATCAAGGAAATAATTAATCAAGAAGATAGTACATATATGAGCCAAACTATTGTGTAGCCAGTTTCATAAAAAAATGACTATTGTACTTGGAAACAAAGATTAACTTCAACTCAGGAATAGCAGAAACTTTAATGCCCATTTCCTCCAATAGACAGAACATAAGACAAAATATAAACAGAAACACACCAGAATTCAGTGGCATCATATATCAAATAGGCCTAACAGACTGCTACAGAATATTCCATACAAATAGCAAGAATATACACTTTACTCAATAGCCCATGGAAGCTTCCCCAAAATAGACCACATCCCGGGAAACAAAAGAGATCTTAACAAATAAGAAAAAATGAATAATTCTGTAGAGCCTATGACTACAATGCAATAAAGCTAGAAATCAACAGCAAACAAATCAGTAATATTTACACAACCTCATGTAGATTAAATAACACTTTAACTGAATGATCAGTGGGCCAAATCTTACACAAAACTTTTAAATTAGATTCCTCATCTTCCTAAACTATACCTTCCTCAGATATGGATTCAGAAAGAAGGAATGCTTTCCAAGGAAGGAAGGAAGGAAGAAGGAAGGAAGGAAGGAAGGAAGGAAGAAGGAAGGAAAGGAAGGAAGGAAGGAAGAGCTAGCGAGCATTTGTTAGGGATATGGGTTATCCATTACTTGCAGAAACGTTTGCAGGCTCCCTGTGACCAATTTCATACAACTCAAAACCAGTGCTCACTCAAAAAGCAGAGTAGGACATCTGGAACCCTATAGGACATGAGGAATAGAAACTGGCCAGTTCGAAATAATAGACTCAATCATTTTGTTAATGGTACAATGTGAAACATTCATATTTCTCTCTCTACTTGCTCTCTCTCCTCTCTCTCTCTCTCTCTCTCTCTGACTCATGCCTTTCTCTTCCTCTTCCTCTCTTCTTCACCCTCTCTCTTATCACCCTACAGCCTGTGTTGTAGCAATCTCAATACTTAATTTGATAACTGGTTCAGCTCCAAGGTTCAGACAAGATGGTATGTTGGTATAATGGGCCTTATTAACGTAGTGGCTCTCAAGAACTGGACAAAAACAACAGTAAACACTTGGGAACCTGTTAGAAAATCATTCATTCTCAGTCTTGGCTCAATTCTAAGTCAAATACTTTGCAGATGACTCTGAGCGGCCTATAACTTAAGCAGGCCCCTGGGTATAACATTATGCATTATTTGAGTTTGTAGCACAGTACGGTAAAGATCTGGATGTGAGTTATTACAGAGTCAAGAGCAATAACAGACTTCCAGATTGGTAGTGGCATTTGCTGAGATAGGGGAAACAGAGAAAAGAGGATGCTTGACAAAGAATTCTGTTTAGTGCCAGCATGAGAAGCAAAAGGGTTGCTTAAGTGTTCTGTAGGATATTTAAGTCTGAAACTTGGGAAGGAGAGGAAAATGGCGATTGGTAGATCCCTCAGATCCGTTTCTAATTCTAAGTGAAAAGCCTCCACTCAGTATCTCAGCTCTGTGTATATGGCACATGTTCTATGAATGATGCTGGGTGAATAAAAAATAAGGTCAGCTTTCCTTGCTTCTTCTCAGTCAGGTAAGAGTATTCTTCAAATCCTGAGGGAGGGTTAAAGTTAATTGGCTTATCTGGAAAAAAAAAAAAAAACAGCTACTAAGAGAAAAGCAAAATGGCATAATTTAAAGACTGTTGCAGCTCAATACCAAATTCCAGCTCCTTTCTGTTCTTTGTCCTGTGGTCATCACTGTTAGGCTTGATTTTAAGTCTCAGAGGCCCAAACTGTCTTGGACTTGGTCTTGTCTGAACCTTGGGGCTGAAACAGTTATCAAATTGAGTACTTGGTTTCTAGAGCACTAGCTGAAAGGTAGTAAGAGAGAGGGTGGGGAAGAGAGGACGAGAAAGGCAGAGTCACAAACAGAGAGATACAGAGAAGCAATCAAGCAGAGAGAGAACTTGTGTGCTCTCTAGGGCCACTCCTAGACTGTTGGTCTCAAGTGCTGTAAGAAAGCAGTTTGAATCGTCCATGAGAGAAATACAGTAAACAGCACCCCTCCATGGTCTCCCCAGTTCCTGCCCCCAGGTTCCTACCCTGTTTGAGGTCCTGCCCTGACTGACATCAGTGATGGACTGTTACTTGTAAGTGTGGGCAAAATATCAAACATTTCCCACGTTGCTTTTGGTCATGGTGTTTTATCACAGCAATAGTAATCCTAATTAAGACAGAATACATGTAAACAAAATTTTGTATCATAAAGCAGGCTATCTTGCACACCATAATAGACCTCCTTGTAGCTTAGGCAGACGGATTCCTTTGATCTAGAGCATTAGAGAAAGTTTGGGATTAAAAGTAGCATTTCAATTAGGTCTTCCTTGAAAAAGAATGAACAGAATTTACAGGCTCGGAATGAGAAAAGAGCAGTCTAGCATGAAAGATCTATACAGGCAAAATACTAGAGGATGGAAATGTATGAACTAAAAACAAATGTCTATATTGCTAAGGGATAGAGTGGAATTAAGGAGTAGTCATAGGTAAGATGTGAATGGTGAACCTGGATGGGGCAATTACTGCAGTTATGAATGTCATAGTACTAATGACAGGCAAATGTATGTCCAACAACTAGACAGCATAAAATGATTGTTTCTTAGGAAACAATGAATTTTGCATCATGACTGAACACACACACATACACACACACACACACACACACACACACGCACGCACGCACGCACGCACGCACGCACGCACGCGCGCGCGCAGCGGGGGGAGGGACAAACAAAAAGCAATGCTTTCCCAAAGGTATGTCTACCATCTATTAAGTAATGTATATTGGTAATCTAGCTTTTAAATAAAAATAAAAAATACTATTAGCAACTGATTAAAGCTATATGCAAGCCAAGCCATTAGTAGACAATGGCCTGTGATTTCAAAATACTACTATCTAGAAAGGAAAATTACTGGGGTGTTTGAGGCAAAAAGATCATGCATATTTTAGGCAGGTTGTTCTCATAGCAATATTCATTGAATTGAAGACAGAGGAAAGACTAGAGACAGGGAAAAATTCTGTAGGTCAAAATGAACATGAATATTCAGAGTAATGATGATAAAGGCCTGAAATGGGCAGTAAGTGTGGAGGTGGAGAATAGGGCAGGAATTTGAGTGAAATGTTGAAGGCAGAAATTGAAAGTCAATGCTGACTTTCAGATTTTAATCTGAGGCAACTATAACAAGAATGACAACATTAAAATGAGTTTTCAATAGCAGTGGGGAGCCATGAAGTTATAAAGAGTTGCCCAAGATTAACTTAATTTGTAGACTATCCAGACGTGCAAGGTCAGTAGACTGTGATGTACATAGAGTGCTAAAGTTTGGAAAGGGGTGCTATGTAGAGCCTAAAGGTTTGGGAATAATATATGGAGCCACTGATGTATGGAGTGTACATGATGAGAAAATGAGGGGGAGTTTTCAGCACACAAAACTTCTTAACAGTAGCATGTGTTATTTCTAAAATGAGGTTTTCGTTTTACAAAGAAAGCTCTCTCTCTCCCCTCCCTCCCCCTCCCTCCTCCTCCTCCTCCTCCTCCTCCTCCTCCTCCTCCTCCTCCTCCTCCTTCTCTCTCTCTCTCTCTCTCTCTCTCTCTCTCTCTCTCTCTCTCTCTCTCTCGGTGTGTGTGTGTGTGTGTGTGTGTGTGTGTGTGTGTGTGTGTGTGCGCGTGCATGTGTTAGTTTGGCTTCATTAGGGAAAAATGCCATCATCATTGCTATTATATTTCAAGAACACCAATGCTTTAATAAAATGCATTGTTCTTTTAATGAGACTTTTAAAATAATGGTAATCATAACTGAGAGCAGTTGAAAACTGTGATTATGCGGGGCAGTGGTGGCGCACACCTTTAATCCCAGCACTTGGAGGCAGAGTCAGGCAGATTTCTGAATTTGAGGCCAGCCTGGTCTACAGAGTGAGTTCTACAGGGGAAAGAAAAAGAAAACTGTGATTAATGGAATGCTAATTGGGTTATCAGCATTTATAAAGACACTTGATAATGATACTGCATGCATGTACCATGTGAATGGAGGCTATGTAATCATACATAGGTAGCCTAATCTCTCTGAATCTGTACCTTTAGGTACAAAATGTGAATAATTCTTTCCACTGGAAAGATGAACAACTAAATGAACCAAGAACTTTTAAACTACTACATTCTTAACAAATGCTAGTTCCTTTCTCCAGCTCTTTTTTCCATCTTTGCTGCTTCTTTCCTTGTAGCTCCCATGCATAGTTACTTATAAAAATGCAGACATCAAGCATATATTGATAGAATTTTCTCAATTTAAAATGAATAAACTACATGAATTAACCTCTGCGTTCTTGAAATTCATCATATAAATCTCTTCTTAGTTGCATTTTTACCTAATGAAGCCAAAACTAACACACACACACACACACACACAACACACACACACACACACACACACAGGAGGCACAGACATGCATATAGACAAAACACCAATATACACAAAATAATAAAACAAAATACTTTTAAATTATGTATACGTGTGTACTGTGTGAGTTCAGTGTGTTGTAGGCATGCAGATGCCTATGAAGGCCAGACAGGAACACTGGAACTGGAATTAGAGGCAGTTGTGAGCTACAAACAAAGCCAGGCCCTCTGTAAGGATAATTAGCAGGGCTGGAGAGATGGCTCAGCGCTTAAGAGCACTGACTACTCTTCCAGAAGTCATGAGTTCAATTCCCAGCAACCACATGTTGGCTCACAACCATCTGTAATGGGATCTGATGCTCTCCTGGTGTGTCTGAAGACAGAGACAGTGTACCCACATACACAAAATTAAAAAAAAAAAAAAAAAAAGATAATTAGTACTCTTAACACCTAACTCTTAACAGCCCTATATTATCTATAACAGATTTATTTAAATGTAAAAACTACATCTGCCTTTTAAATTTTGTATATCCTTTTCATTTTCTGCTCAGGGGTTTGTTTGGTTGATACTTGCTGTTTTTGGTGGTGGTGGTTAAGTGAGGTTTTTTTTAACCTGCCTTTCTTGGATGAATGCTTTAGAATTTCATTTTGTGTTTATTTTTTTATACTTTTAAGCACATCTCTTTGTATATTATTAGTGTTTGCTTTAAGTAATACCTTATATATGCAGAATTTATCAATATCTTCTAACATCATACTACAAACTTTAGTGAAATATATTATCTGTTTTATTTCTTTTATATTCCCCTGTATATAAAATATCATAAATGTTCATGTACATACACTGAGATTATGTTATAATTATGTTAGAAAGTTTCCTCCAAGAGGTCTGATGGGGAAGAAGAAGAGAATCAGGAGATAGGGAACAAGGGAGTATAAGACAGGTCTATATGATCAAAGTAACATATCTATATCTATATCTATATCTATATCTATATCTATATCTATATCTATATCTATATCTATATCTATCTATCTATATACTTATATATATGGAATATCGCTATAAGTTTTTATACATTAATATATGATAATAAAAAAGAAAATAAAAAACAAAAATTTCCTTTGATCACCAAACATAGTTAAGAAAACTCAGAAGAAAAAGTAAAGTCATTTCTATCATGTTTTTGCTTGGTACTTCTGTGCTCCCTGGTGTTGCAAGGTTGGTTTTTCCCTATTTTAAATATTTTTATCACCCTTCTACACTATCTCTGCTGATAATTCCATCATTTGAAAAATGTCTTCTATCATGAAATATAATATCATCACTGCACATAGGATTCTACATTGGCAGTTCTTTATAGTAAGTCCTTGATATTTTTTCTGTTAAAGAAATTGCCTTTCTATTTTTCCCCCCGCATGTACATAATTAGGGGATTGCTACTTGTCAGCTGCTTTCCTTAAAAGATTTTTTTTCTTTTTCATACCTTTCCTGAAGTCTGGTTATAATATGCATTGGAGTAGATTTAGCTGAATCTATTACTGTTTGATTAGTTTCTTGAATCTGGAAGTTACTTTTCTTCAATAAGGAATGATATTAGTCCCTATTTTTCCAACTATTTATTCCTCCTGTCCTGTTTCTTCTCTCCTGTATCAATTTTTAAACTTTGGTAATAATCTCACAGTGATTTCTTTTGCTTTAGTATTAAGCTGACTCATTTTTTTCTGTCTTCTCTGTCTTACTGTTGAACCTATCTGTTGAATTCTTAGCTTTTTTAAAGATCCCTTTGGCATCTTCGTTTGTCTTGCTATTGGTACTTGTCTATTTGCTGTGATTTTGTATTTTTTTTTTTAACTTAAGGAAGAGTTTATTTGGATTTATGCTTTCAGAAGGAAAGTCCGTAACGGCAGGAAAGAGATAGCAGCAGGCAGCAAGAACAGGAAGGTAAGAAGCATCTTCAACCTCAAACAGGAAGCAGAGAGAGCAATTGGTCCCTGAACCTGCTACTCCATCGAAGTACTTCCTCTACCAATATTATACTATCTCTCCAAGCAGCACCACTAACTGGAAACCAAGAATCAAATACCCAAGCCTATTTGGACCCTCCTCATTGAAACCAACACATTGTACTTCCTGGCTCTCATAGATTCGTGACAATAACAATACAAATTGGCATTTACTCCAACTCCAAACGTTGGAGTAATTTAACATTTCCAACACTGTTTAAAAGTCCAAGGTTTCTCTACATTGTGATTTTTGTACGTTCATATGCTCCCAGGGTGTTGCAGTTGCTTACAGAGGCATTTTCATGATGTATATTTTAAAACTCGTGTTATATTATTCTGAATCTGTGGTTTATCAATACTGATATCTGTGTATTTTTATATTCATATAGAGTTATTGCTACAGTGAGAAATTTTTCAATAAAGTTGGATATTCTGGATCTTACTTAAATATTTTGTCTTAGTAGGCCTTTCTGATATTCTTAGCAGAAATCTAGCTTTTACACTGGCTCTTTCTTGACAACGAAGTGGTATGCAGGTGTGCCCAGGTTATTGGAGTGGAACTTCAGCCTTCTCTCTAAATCTCTCCTTCTACTATCTAGCCTGGTTGAGAAAACAAGTCATGGCTTCTGACTTGCTCTCCACTGAAAGGGGTCTATTTTCACTGGTGATTAATGACCTTGATCCCAAATAGTCCATTTCTGGGTATAAGACAAACTTATTTTAAAGTCCATGAAAGAAGACTGAAGTTAGAGACTTTCTATTCAAAGGCCTAAGCTTTTCATTAGCTTCATCCTTGGCATTCTCCTGTACCCAAGAATCTCATTTCCTATCTTCTGATGTCTTTGTAGAAAAAGACAGCAGCAGACCTTCAATGGGAAACAGAAGAACAGAGCCTTTGTAGGCAGACTCGATTCCTGTCAAAATGTACCATTGTTAAGCTTCGTGAATATAAGAACTCACTCAAATTCTCTGAACCCCCATTTTTCCACTTATGACAAAGGTCACAGGGCACTTGCAAAAATGGGTTGAAAATAGGGGAAGGGCTGGCATAACGGGGACTCAATAAATGATCATTTCCTTACTTTGCAAAAACAAATAAAACCACAATCCCTCCAAGAGGAAGAACAAATCAAGATTCTTCACTATCATCAACATGTGTAGGTCCCAGAGATACCAGAGAGGTTAAATCTCTTGTCAAATTTGTCAGGGTTAAATTACACAGCCTAGTTTCTCAGAAAGGATACGCTCTATGTCCCCTTTTCTTTTTTTCTCCATATGTCTGAAAAATACTGCAGATTCAGGGAGTTAAGCAGAGCAGGGTAGGTCAACATAGTCAGCATTTGAGTTACTATTGTTTTCTTGGCGGGAATAACACTGCAATATCAAAACTTGTTTGCTGAGTAACCTATTGGAGGTGTGACAATTCTCAGTTTGCCAGACTTCCAGCTCTTGTTCACATCCTCATAGTTCTCAACCTCCTTCCAACCCCAGGATAGGGAAAAAAAAGTGGTGAAAGAGTTACAGGAAAACAACAACAGCCCACTCCCCAGGTTCATCAGCATCCCCAGACTACAGGCACAGCAAAGTTGCAAACTGGATGAACTGGCCAGCTAAACCTGGCTTTCTCAAGCTCCGGGTCATGAAGCTGAAGGAAAAATCATTCTCAACTTTTATAAAGCAAGAAGCAAAAGCGACTTGTTCTAAACAAAAAGAGTAACAAAAAGAATACAGTTGTTTGGTGACTAGCTCCCCGTGTCTCTCTATTCTATCTCAGCTACATCTGGAAAGACATCGCCATCTCCCCTTCTTCCCTTCTGCCTGGTACACACCACACACACACACACACACACACACACACTTCCACCAACTACCTCGACTTGATTTCAATTTACCTGAACCCCCTCATTCTTCACTTTATCTGTAAATCTGTGATGAATGGGCCTCCTTCCAGCTCCAGATTCCCTTTGCAAGTAGCCCAACAATAGATAGTTTTCATCAAAAACAAAAACAAAAAAACAGTTCTCCTTGCTCCCAGAGATGCCCGGGAAGGGAGGGGTGATAGAGGAGAGTGGAAGGATGCTGCATTAAGCAGTGACGGACTTACCTGATCTCTTTAATGCTTTCCAATTTGCACATGATTTCTTGTTCATCTGCCATGCTTTCCACTCTCAATTTCACGTCCAGGGAATTGTAAAAAAAAAAAAAAATGCACCAGCCAAGGGATACAATAGATACAATACAGCCACCTCCTACTGGTTTGTGGCTTTGAGCCTGTGTGGTAGGAGCTTAGAGAAGGCCTGGGAGCTGTAGTCCGCAGTTCCGGGGCCAGCCAGGCAGCTCGGGTGCCTATCGAACTACAACTCCCAGAAGGCCAAGTAAAGCATTCCTGTTCCAGTTCCTGTAGCGGCACTTTAAATCAATATGTCACTGATAATTATGTCAAAGATTATAAGCAAAGGAATGAAGATATTTGTCCTACCAATGTGCGGCAAAATGGGGGAATTTCTTTCGAAAGCAACTAGGAAGATGAGAAACATACCTTTTATCATGAGACTCGGACCCGAGCCTCACGCCTACCCCCACCCCACCATCTCAACACATTAAGAAACCATTTATTACAGAATGCCTTGGGCTGGAGAGGAACTGTAGGTGATTTAGCTTCCAAGATGTCAAGTGTTCTAGATGCTACCTTGGGATTTGTAGCTTTGACATTGAAATGTAAATAGACTGGAACTGAAAATCCTGGGAGGGGGTGGTGGTGGAGGGAGAGGGTGGTGAACAAGAGAAAGAGGACTCTTCAAATTGAAAACAGGAAACCGGGCTTGCAGGGAGAACCTCTTTCCTCTGGTTCCTAGTCCACTGAACTATTAGTGAGCTTGTACTTTGCCAGTCAATAAAAGGTTTACTGAGGGAGGCACTAAAGAGGTAAAGAAAGTAAAAGCAAGTTCTTGCCTTTGTGAAGGAGAGAGTGAAATATATTGTAAATATAAATACAGTGTAGTGTGAGCTGTCACAACGCAGAGATAATAAGTGAAACCTGAACATAGAAGGTGTAAATATGTTTTTAAAACTAAGAGTTTTCCAGAGAAAAGTGAGATTTCACAGAAGCAATAGCCTACATAGAGAATGAAAAGGGCAAGTGGTTCAGAGTGCCTGGTGTATAGGGTTCTTGAAGTGGTGTATTAGAAAGAGAAGTAGAAGATGTGTCTAGAAAAGATAGATTGTAGACATATTTTTAAATGTTTTCCTTGGCTGTTTTATAAGTGTTATACCGTGTATTTTGAACAAGTTCACTCCCCAGTTGCTACTCTCCAACCCCTCCCTCCCAGAACTATCTCCCTCCTAAATTCATGCATCCTTTTTTAAACCACATTTTGGTGCTTCCAGTGCGTGTGCGGGAGTCAGGCCATCTACTGGAGAATGGACAGCATGTATGGAGTCAGCATCCCTGAAAAAAACTGAAGCTCCTTCCCCAGCAGCTAGATTAGAGTTTGGAATTAATCCTAGAGGGACACATTTATTCAGTATGCATTTGTGCTTACTGTATGCCAAATAATGTACAATTATATTTAAAGTATATATTAATTTTGGTGCTGGAAATTCTACTCAGAACCATATACATTCTTAGTATATACTCCACTACTAAGTTACATCCCTAACTTGTAAAATAAAATAATTTAAAAGCACGGGAGGAATAAAATTGGGGTGATGTAAGAAGGTGATAGTGAAAGCAAAGTTTAGAATTAAAGAAAATGAGAGCTAGTAAGAGGGCATTAGTTATTCAAAGAAGATAGGTTGACATGGAAGCCATGCTTCCAGGAAAAAAAAAAAAGAGTGTGAGATATAAGTTAACAAGGCTCACCTCCACACTGTCACTCTCAGCTGCCTGTTGAGGTCCCCTAATCTCTGAGGTATCGTGACCTACACTAAACTGTAGTTCATGGATTTCATAGAGAGTGGAATTTCAGGAAGCAGAATTGGAGATTTCATGAAAGATATTGTGGTGGTTTGAATAGGAATGGCCACCACAGGCTCATGTATTTGAATGCTTAGTCATTATGGAGTGGCAGTATGCTCAGTCCAGGCCCAGTGGTACTCTCTCTTTCTGCTGCCTGTGAATCCAGATGTAAACTCTCAGCTACTTCTTCAGCCATGATCTGCCTGTGTGCCGCCATGCTTTCTGCCATATAGATAATGAAACTTGACACTGTAAGTAAGCCCCAATTAAATGATTTCCTTTATAAGAATAGTGATGGTTGTGATATTTCTTCACAGCAATAGAACATTGACTAAGAAGAAAGGTCCTCAAGAAGAGACATAGAGCACACATGAAAATATGAATATGGGATTCTCCAAAGGAAAATCAAAGAAAATGAGATGTCTCCAAATATACATATAGACTCCTTAAGTGAGTCACAATTATTTGTTTTAGCATTAGCATAAAAACCATTTTGGTAACTCTCAGATAACATACCAAACAGTTAAGAAACCTTTTGTTTTCTCAGTTTTCCATAAGTGAGATAAGTGAAGTGGCTACTTCACTTGGGTGGAACTATAATCTGATAAAGTAATAAGATCCATTGTGGTTTGACACACAGGGTGTTCAGTACCTATCAATTACCTATAAACGGGATTCCTGGGCAAGTTGCAAGTTTGTAGGTGTTAAGGGAGAAGACCCTTAAGCAGATGTTAATTGTGCTGTAATTATTGGTTCTACATTGGTGATGGACTTCAAGTAGACTCTTCTAGTGAAGGGTGTGAATATAGGTGGGAAGTATGGGCAGGAATTGAGGGAGTGGAAACTGATCAGAATATGTTGTATAAAAATACTTTTAATAAAAAATATGGAAAATAAAATTCAAATAGGCTCCTGGATGAACGTAAGTACTTTTCGATATGAGGTAGTAATATTTGGGGGAAGAAGTGGTTGTTGTAGTTCACAAATGGCCTTTGAAGGACTTTTTCTGTTTGCTCATTTGTTTGTCAATTTTGCCATGCTAGGAATGGAACTCAGTGTTTCTGTATAATAGACAAGTGCTATTCCAAAGAAGTACATAGTGGACCTAGTCTTTAAGGTTTTAAAAATAACAAATACATCCTTTAAAAAACATTGTTGGCATGAACCTGGGAGAGTGGGGTCTAAAAATGAGGCAAAGTCTCATGCAATAGCCAACTTTATTCAGGACATCGACAATTTATATTCTTAGTGTTAAGCAAGTCATAAGCAAAGTTCAGCAGAGTTTGGGCTGTATACAGACAGTCACAAGACCGACCCATCCTTGAAAACATTTTTGAATAACAAAAGTAAGATGATGGATAATCCGAAGCAAAACTCACTATTTACTACACCTGGGAGAGGCACAAAAGCACATTGGAAAACAAAATCATGTTATGGAGAATCAGTGGTTGTAAGATTCTTATCTTGTTTCCTTGCAGTTATCTCACCGTCTCTCAGAATTCTTCTCACACAGCTTCATTTATAGATTATTCTGACAAATGGCTTTAAGTTTTTTCCTACAATATATTTTAATCATATTCTATCCCCTCTCTCAACTCTTCCAAGATGCTTACCACCTCAATATCCACCCAACTCCAATGTTCTCTTTCTTTCAGAAAAAAATCAAAGCAAGCAAAAACTCAAAAAGGGAAAAGCATACCAAACTAAAGCAAACAAAGGAAACCAGAAAATATGGTATCTGTTTTGTGTTGGCTAACAACTGCTAAACATGGGACATGCCCTGGAATGTGTCATTCCATTGGAGAAAACTGATTTTATTTCCTTCTCCCAGTAGGTATCAATTGCAAATAGCTTCTTAGGGGAGGGATTTTGTGCCCCTGTCCCTTTCTCTGTGTTAGGAATTTTCTCTGACTTGAATTTCTTTAAGTCTTGTGCATCAGTCTCTGTGAGTTTAAATGCACATCATCCCTGTTGTGTCTGGAAGATGCTATTTTCTTGCAGTCATCTATCACCTCTGGCTCTTATATTCTTGAAGAGAGGCACTTGAAGACATCTGACTTAGGGCTGAGTGCTCCAAAATTTCTCACTTTCTTCACATCATCCAGTTGTAGAGGTCTCTGTGTTAATTCAATCTACTACAAGAGAAACCTTCTCTAATGAGGACTGAGTGAAGTACTGTTCTATGGTCATAGCAATTAAGAGTCATTTTATTGCTTTGTTCCATTAGCAGAATAATAGCAGTATATTCTCAACCTAGGGTCCTTGAACTATCCAATCTCAGGTTCTTAAACATATTAGCAGTCTCAGGTATGGGGTCTACTCCATGGAGTGGCCCTTAAATCCAGTAGAAAAGTGGTTGGCTAATACCATAATATTTGTAAAATTATCATGTAAGTATATCTTGCAGCCATGTTGCTGGTATGAATCACATGTTTGCAGCTGAGTAATACTGATGATAACATTTCTGATCTGGTAGTGTGCATTTAAGCACCATGTACACCAGACAGTAGAGAGGAAGCTTCTAGTTGAGCACCATCTTGATTTCTCCAGGTTTGGTGTGATAAACAGTGTCTTCAGCTACAGTATCTTACCATCAGGTTGTAGAGTCTAACCAATAGCATTGGCAATAGACTATAATATCAGTGGGGTGGTTATATGAGACTACTTTGGCCAATGAATCGACAAGATGCAACTCATTCCTAGCACTGCGGGTTTTACATGGTAGCATACTGTTTCCAGTTGTGAGATCATCTCCCACATTATAACTCCATTGAATTTCCTTTCATATATGAATATATTTCAGGAAGCTTACACAGTAACATGTTCCCATATGACTTTTCAAAAGACTTTTAGTGATAGTTGTCCCTTCATGTAGTCCCTCCTTTACCTTTCCCTCCCATCCCACCCCACCCCATTTAATCCTCCTATTCTAATTTGTCCTTCTATATTCTATTTCTCATTATTGGAAATTCCTCTCCTCCCCCCCACAACCCCCCTTCCCTAGCTCCGTGCAAGCTGTCCAAACATGGTGGTTACTCTAATTGAGGCACACATGTCTAAAATTTATAAGATACTATCTAATCTAAATCAATCATATAATAACTGAACTTCTGGAGGTATCACCATTCTTAATTTTAAGTTCTACTACAGAGCTATAGTAATAAAAGTCACATGATATTAGCATAAAAACAGTCCAGCTGACCAATGGAATAGAATCAAAGACCCAGAAGTAAATCCACCACCTATGGACACTTGATTTTTCACAAATAATTCAAAATTATGCAATGGAAAACAGAAAGCATCTTAAACAAATGGTCTAACTGGATGTCTGCATGGAGAAGAAGGCAAATAGATCCTTGTCATCCTGCACCAAACTCAAGTCCAAACAGATCAAAGACCTCAACATAAAACCAGATACACTAACCTGATATAAAGTGGAAAATAGCCTTGAATGCATTGGCATAGGATACAACTTCCAGAACAGAATGCCAATACCTCAGACACTAAGATCAACATTTAATAAATGGGACCTCATGAAACTGAAAGTCTTCTGTAAGGCAAAGGACACCATCAAACGTACAAAATGGCAGCCTACAGAATGAGAAAAGATTTTAACTAACTCAACGTCTGACAGAAGGCTGATATCTAAAATACATAAAGAACTCAAGAAACTAGACATAAACAAACCAAATAGCACAATTTAAAAATGGGATAGAGATCCAAACAGAGAATTCTTGACAGAGGAATCACTAATGGCTGAGAGACACTTCAAGAAATGTTCAACATTCTTAGCCATCAGTGAAATGCATATCAAAATAACTCTGAGATTCCATCTTACACCTGTCAGAATGACTAAAATAAAAAACTCAAGTGATAGCACATGCTGGTGAGGATGTGGAACAAGAGGAACACTCTTTCATTGCTGGTGGGACTATAAATGTGTACAGCCACTTGGAATCAGTTTGGTGGTTTCTCAGAAAATTGGGAAGAGATCTACCTCAAGACCCAGATATCCACTCCTGGGCATATACCCAAAAAGATGTTCGACAGTACCAAAGGGACACTTAACTATGTTTATAGCAGCTTTATTCATAATATCCAGAAACTGGAAACAACCTAGATGCTCTGAACTGAAGAATGGATAAATAAAATTTGGTACTAGAAAAGATCATCCTGCATGAGATAACCCAGATTCAGAACCACAAACTTGATATGTACTCACTTATAAGTGGATATTAGCTATAAAATAAAACATAACCATAGTACAATCCACAGACCCAAAGAAGCTAAGTAACAAGGAGAGCTCAAGAGACGACACTTGGAATCTCACTAAGAAAGGGAAATTAGAAATCATTAGTAGAGGGGGGAGAGGATGGAAATAGGAACAGTAGAGAACAAATAGGGGCAAGACAAAGGGGTAAAAGTACTGACCGAGACAACTGGAATGGGGAGGGGGTATCTCAGGGATGAGCTAGAAACATAGGACAATGGAAAATACTAGGAATCTATAAGGGTGACACTAGCTAAGACTCCTAACAATGGGAGATACAGAGCCTGGACAGGCCATCTGTAACCAGGCAAAACTTCCAATGGAGATATTGGGACACCAACCCAAGCACAAAGTCTTTGACTTACAATTTCCCTGCCTACAGGATGTGCAAGGCTAAAGATGGAGCAGAAATTGAGGGAATGTCTAACCAATGATTGGTTCAGCTTGAGACCCATGCCATGAGAGGAAGCCCATTCCTGACAGTGTTAATGATATTCTGATACACTTGTAGACAGTAACCTCGCATAACTATCATCAGAAAGGCTTCACTCAGTGTTATGGTTTGTATATGCTTGGCCCAGGAAGTAGCCCTATTAGAATGTGTGGCTCTGTTGGAGTAGGTGTGGCCTTGTTGGTGTGGGCTTTAAGACCCTCATCCTAGATGCCTGGAAGCCAGTATTCTGTTAGCAGCCTTCAGATGAAGATGTAGAACTCTCAGCTCCTCCTGCACCATGCCTGCCTGGATGCTGCCATGTTCCTGCCTTGAGGATAGTGGACTGAACCTCTGAACCTGCAAGCCAACCCCAACTATATGTTGTCCTTATAAGACTTGCCTTGGTCATGGTGTCTGTTCACAGCAGTAAAACCCTAACTAAGACACCCAGCAACTGATGGAAACAGATGCAGAGACCCACAGCTACACATTAGGAGGAGCTTGGGGAATCCTGTGGAAGAGGTGGAGGAAGAGTTGAAGGAACCAGAGAGGACAAAGACACTACAAGAAAACCTACAGAATCAACTAACCTGGGCCTATAGGTGTTCACAGAGACTGAATCACCAACCAGAAGGCATACAGGGTACTGACCTGGGCCCATGCTATAACAGCAGTGTAGTTTAGTCTTCATGTGGAACTCCTAACAGTGGGAGCAGGAGCTGTCTTTGACTCTGTTGCCTGCCCTTGTGACCCTTTCCCCTAACTGGATTGCTTGATCTAGCCCCAATAGAAGATGCAACTCGTCTTACTGCAACTTCATATGCCAACGCTGGTTGATATCCATAGGATGCCTCTCCTTTTCTGAAGAGAAACAGAAGAGGATGGGCTGGGAGTGGAGGTGCTGCAGGGGAATATGTCCATCAGTTGATAGACATCTGGGTAGTTTCCAGTTTCCAACAATTATAAAACAGATGAGCAAGTATCTCTGTTGTAAGATGTATAATCCTTTGAATATGTGACCAAGAGTAGTAGTAGTAGTTGTGGATCTTGAAGTAGATTGATTTTCATATTTTTGAGGAGTATTCACATTGATTTCCATAGTGGCTATACTAATTTGCACTCCCACCGGAATGAATAACTGTTTCTCTTTCTCCTATCCTTACCAGCATGAGATTCCATTTGTTTACTTGATCTTGGAATATGGTGATATATCTCACCAACTGGAATAAGGTGAAATATGAACGTAGGTTTTTTTTGTGATGAACTTTTTTTTTATTGGAAATTTTATTTACATTTCAGATGTTTTCCCCTTACCCCATTTTCCCCACTCTCTCCCAGGAACTCCTTATCCCTTCCCCCCTCGTCTTGCCTCTATGATGGTGTGCCCCCACCCATCCTCCCCCTTACCTCACCTCCCCACCCTCGAATACCCCCCCCACGACGACCAGCCTTCATGGGACCAAGGATCTCTTCTCCCACTTATATATAGCTCCCTTGCATATATAGCTGGAGTCATGAGTCCCTCCCTAAGCGCTCCCAGGCTGGTGGTTTAGACACTGGGGGCTCTGGTTGGTTGGTATTATTGTTTTCCTCATGGTGTCTCAAATCCTTTTAACTCCTTCAGTCTTTACTCTAACTCCTCTATTGGGAACCCCATGATCAGTTTGATGGTTAGCTGTGAGCATCTGCCTCTGAATATGTCAGACTCTTGCAGACCTCTAAGGAGACAGCTATATCTGGCTCCTGTCAGCATGTACTTGAACTTCCTTGTAGGCTAAGTATTGAGCATTTTAAAAGTATTTCTAGGCCATCTGTGTTTCATCCTTAGAGAACTCTGTTTAGTTGTATACTTCATCTTTTAATTTGGTTATATGTGTTCTTGATGTTCAGTTGTTTTAGTTCTTTATATATTCTAAATACTAATATTCTGTTGGATGTGTAAATGATGTTTTCCCCAGTTTGTAGGTTGTCACTTTGCTTAAATGATGGTGTCCTTTGCTTTACAAAACCTTTTAAGTTTCATGAGGTCACATTTATTAATTGCTGGTCTTAATGACTCTGCCACAGTGTTCTGTACAGAAACTCCTATGAGTTTAAGCCTATTACCTAATTTCTCTTTTATCAGATTCAGGATATCTGGTCTTATGTTCATGTCCTTGGTCTTTATGTTATAAATCATACTTTATTATTGTGCATTATTCACATTATATATTATTACATATACATTACTAAAACTGAACCCATTTTGAAACATTTTTCCAAGAATTCGATAAATGAATACTGGATTTACATAATTTCCACCATAGACTCTTTACCCTCCAGTCTCAAATTCAGAACCTCTTCTTGTTTAATTATTATCATTACATATATATATGGATATGTAAATATAACCCGCTGAGTTCATTTAGTGTTGCTCATATGTAGATGTGATTCATATGTAGGGATGACTGCTTGATATGGGTTAACTAATCAGGGAGTTTATCCCTGAAAATAACTGATTCTCTCTCTCAATAGCTACTAATTGCCAATAGCTCTTCATTTAGGGATGAGGCCTTTTGAGATTTCCCTCTGTGCCAATGGAATTATAAGTAGGGCTATCATTCTACTATGTGCCCTTCCCGGCCTTGAGCAGTCTGAACAGACCTTGCTTGCCACACGGGACCTTAACACCTAGGTGAATCCTGCTGCTTTGTTTACACTTACAACTTCCTACAGGACTTTAACACCTAGGTGAAGCCAGCCGCTTTGTTTACACTTGCAACTTCCTGCAAGAACTTAGAAGAAGAGACTGCCTGCTGAGCCTGCTTTGCAACGTAATCTAGCTGAAACAAAGGATGGGCTTGGTGGTGCTTCCCCTATATAACAGCAGTGCTGATTATTAAACTTTGAGCCTTGATCAGAACTTTGTCTTGGCTCCATGTTTCTCTAGCCCTCAGTCTCCTTTTCATTTCCAGCCCTCTTTTCAGGTAAACTCAGTTCGTCCATGGCCGCTGGACGGCCACACTGCTAGTCTTGTTTAGGCAAAACTATTGTTGATATTTTGTATGCACAGTTTCCTATCATATATAATAGTCACCATCTTACAGCAAATGACCTGGTCCTCTGGCTCTTACAGTGCTTCCATTCCATCTTCCATTTTGCTCCCCGAGCCTTGTGTAGATGTTTTATAATGCGTCAATTGGAATGGGTACTCCCAAGGTCAGTTTCTCCCTCCATTTTCACCAGTTGTGGATTTATGCAATAATTTCCACATCCAAAAGGAAGTAAATTTGATGAGGGGTGGAAAAAAAAAAACACTTATATGCCGACATAAGCATAGAAATTTAGGATGCAGTTAGGAATTATACTGGTTTAGGAAAATGGCAGTAGTGGGTTCTTTTCTAGAACCAATGGCCTTATCAGCCATGCAGTTGGCTAAGTATACAGTACTAATCAAAAATTGCCTCCTATTCAGAAGGTTTTAAAGTCCAGTCATACAACACCATTGATTATCACCAGCATGTAAGTGCCACTATTGCACCTTTGAATATATCTTACTATGCTGAACGTTGTTGTGGTTCACAGGCTTTATAACTAGGTAAGAGTATTAATCACTTTTCTCCATTGCCAGATTGCATAGCATCTTCCCATATTATTAAAGTAATACTCAAGGAGGAGGCTTGCAGACCAGCTCCACTCTGATTCTTTCAAGTCCTATTGGTATCTAAAGCAATAGGATCTTACTTTTAAGTTTGTGGAGGCTGTTAGTATTCTGTCTAAACTCCACCTCCACAGTTACCTGGCAACAGCCAGGTATGTTCCTCCCCACAGTTACCTGGCAATAGCCAGGTAGGTTTGGCCCACTATAAAACGGGCTGCTTGCCCTCTCCTCTCTTAATCTCTTAATCTCTTGCCTCTAGCTTCTCTCTGTCCCCTCACCCCTCCCTCTTCCCTTCCCCCTCTCTCCATGTGGTCATGGCTGGCCTCTACTTCTCTCTCTCTCTCTCTCTCTCTCTCTCTCTCTCTCTGCCTCTACTACCCTCCTGGCTCCTCTCCCCATGCCCTGAATAAACTCTGTGCTATACCCGTGTGTGACTGGTCCCTTAGGAGGAAGAGATGCCTTGGCATGGGCCCACTGAGACATCCCCTTCCCCCATACCTCTCCACACACCCACAGAACATACTCTTTATCTCTCTATCTTTTTATAAACACATCAGAGGCAACCAAGAGCAACAAGAATAGCCTATATTGGTTTTTTTGGGAAGAACTCCCTTAGAATCCTTTGACCGAGAAACTGAAGGTAGGTTTCTTATGCCTGGCACTTGGGTTTTGTTGAGAATTTAGGAAAAACATTGATTTATGTATATATGAATACACATATACTTATATGTTATTTTTTGGTAAAAAAAAAAAAAAAAAAAAAAGAACTTTAATTCCTTTGCTATATTTAATTTAGAAATTCTTTCATACAATATATTTTGATCATATTCTTTACCCTCCATTAACTCTGCCTAGATCCTGCCCACATTGCTACCCACTCAACATGTCATGTTTCTCTATTTCTCTATCAAAAACTCCCCGCAGAAAAATAAAAAACAAATAAACAAAACCAATAAGATAAAAAAAACCTACAACAAAACAAAACCCCAAAAAGCATGTACTGTGCACTCACAAAACCAAAACAAAACCCCCATAGTTAGCATTCTATCATGTTAGAGGATTGCTACATCATGTAGCATCCCCATTGATGTGTTTATAAAAAGATAAAGAGATAAAAGAGAGTATGTTCTGTGGGTGTGTGGTGAGGTATGGGGGAAGGGGATGTCTCAGAGATGCCCATGCATCTCTTCCCCC
The DNA here is from genome assembly GCA_021653895.1 of Mastomys natalensis. NCBI lineage: Eukaryota > Metazoa > Chordata > Mammalia > Rodentia > Muridae > Mastomys > Mastomys natalensis. The sequence goes on along the minus strand of JAJTUV010004150.1, from coordinate 11,824 downwards.
TGAGGGACCAGGCACACCCACCGGTATAGTAATAAAATAAAGTTTATTCAGGCATGGGGAGGGGAGCCAGGAGGGTAGTGGAGGCAGAGAGAGAGGAGAGGAGAGGAGAGAGAGGAGAGGAGAGGAGAGGAGAGGAGAGGAGAGGAGAGGAGAGGAGAAGAGAAGAGAAGAGAAGAGAAGAGAAGAGAAGAGAAGAGAGAAGAGAAGTAGAGGTCGACCATGACCACATGGAGAGAGGTGGAAGGGAAGGGGAAAGGGATGATGGGACAGAGAGAAGCAAGAGGCCAGAGAGGAGCAAGAGATCAAGAGCAAGAGAGGGAGGAGGGGGCAAGCCGCCCCTTTTATAGTGGTCAGGCCTACCTGGCTGTTGCCAGGTAATTGTGGGAGGAGCATACTTGGCTGTTGCCAGGTAACTGTGGGGGTGAAGTTTAGACAGAATGCTAACACCCATCATATAGCAAAGGATGGCCTTATCTGGCATCAATGGGAAGGAAGCCCCTTGGTCCTGTGGAGGCTCGATGTCCCAGCATAGGGGAATGCTAAGGTGATGTGGCGGGAGTGGGTAGGGAAGCACCCTCATACAAGCAAGGAGGAGGGGCATGGGATGGGGGTTTGTGGAGGGGAAAAACGGGAAGGGGGATAACATTGAAATGTAAGTAAATAAAATAATCAATGAAAAAAAAAACCCAAAACATGAAGTCCTTTTTCTTTGCGCAACTACTCAGGGTATGGGGCCTGCCCTGTAGTGTGACTGATAGAGTCAATGTCAGCAGGTATCACCTGAAATAGTTTCTTAGCTACATGTGTCTCCTTCTCTCTTAGTTCTGTGATTTTTGTCTGTCTTGAACCTGTGCATGTCTTGTGCAGATTGTCATGGCTCTGAATTCATTATGTATATCAGTCCTGCTGTGTCTAGAATATGCTATTTTCTTAGAGTCACTTCTGGCTCTTATAATCTTTCTGCCTCCTCTTCTTCCTAGATTCCTGTGAGGGGTCTCTTCAATTGCCATGGCTAACAATGTAATGATCTATATAAGTCAAAAGATAAGTCCAGTTTAACATACCCTGTAGCCGGTGTTAGTTGAAACTTCTAGAGTCTGACACTGGGCAGTTTATTTTAGGTATATTTATAGTATATTTACATACTAGCATGTGTAAGTACAGTATAATTTAGAAAAAAGTTTCCTGGTGTAATACAATCTGGTATAAACAATAAGGCATAATTATATGGAAGCTCTTAAAATTCCTATCACTTCTTCCATGAAGACCAATTCTATAGATAGGCTATACATGTTATCTTAAGGGCCTAGGGAGAATCTTGTATGGTGTTTGGTGTTAAAGACAGCACAGAGGTCACCTAGGCTATTAACCACCTGGTTCTGTTTATAGGAGGGAGCCTCTTGGGCATACAGATAGCATAAAATTCACCTAGGCTATTAACTATTTTTGAGGTACTGTCTGTGTGGGAGCCTGGAGAAGACAGGTGACCTGGTCCTACAGATAACATAAAGATTACCTAACCACCTCCATTCCCAGCCTTCTGGGCAAAAAACAGGTTATACATCTCTTCATCTGAAGACAGCCCTACATGTTTAACATTCCTTAGTGCTTATCTGTGAGTACAAGGACCTCTGTGCTCCCAAAAATTTCTCAAGGCTGAGGGCAGGGATTTGATAAAGACATCTCATTTAATACTAGGTGCTCAAACTGCCAATTCTCTACACATTCTCCCAGTTGTAGGTCCCTGGATTAATTCATTCCCATTTACTGACAGAAAAAGCTTCCTTTTTTTTTTCTTTTTCGAGACACGGATTTCTCTGTGTAGCCATGGCTGTCTGGAACCACTCTGTAGAACACCGCTGGTCTCGAACTCAGAAATCCACCTGTCTCTGCTCCCAAGTACGGGATTAAAGGCATGCGCCACCACTGCTGGCCAGAAAAAAGCTTCTTTGATTAAGCTTGATGAGCACTAATCTATGGGTGTATCATTAGAAGCCATTTTATTGTTATGTTCTTTTAGCAGAAATAATAGAAATGTGTTTTCCTCTAAGCCATGACCTATCTGCTCTCAGTGTCTTTACCACTTTAAACAGTATCAGGTATGGATCCTATCTCATAAAGTGGTCCTTAAATCCAATCAAAAAGTAGTTTGATATGTGATATTATAATGATTACCTTTCCCCCTCCTATAATGTGCAGAGTACCTTTTAGCACAATGAAAGCTAGTCAGTAAGTTAAAGCTTCTAGTTGGATACCAGCTTTACTTCTCTTTGCAAATGACACCCACTGAAAAAGAAAAACTGAGTTTTCTTCAGTGTTGTGTTACTAGGCATGTCAACCACACTCCAGGGCAGGCCTCATACTCAAACAACATGAACTCCATGTTTTTTGTTGTCATTTGTCCCATTTCGTTTTGTTTTGGCAATTTTTTTTTTGCCTTATTGGCTTGATGTGTGTGTGTGTTTTGGTGTGTGTGTGTGTGTGTTGTGTGTTGTGTCTGTGTCTCTGTGTGTGTGTTAGTGGTTGTTTTAAGGCTATTTGTTCACTGTGAACCCATGATTGTGTAATTTACTGAAAACTTTTTTTAGTTGTGATTGGCTCAGCCTTTACAACCCTTTAAGCCCTCTGTCTGAAACGACTCCCTCTTATACACATCTTTAATCCCAAACAAGAAGGAAATTAGCTTTAGAAGGAAGCACCTATGTTTGAAAGTGATGTTAAGTAGTGGCGACAAACTGACCAATAGAGAAATATTTACAGAATAGAGTATGCCAACTTTCCTGAAAGAGAGGAAAGGAAGCTACTTCAGGGCAGTGCAGAGAAAAAGAGAGGAGGCAATGTTGCAAAACAGTTGTACAAGACAGAGAACCAGCTAGACACAAATAAAGACAGAGCAAGCTAGAGAATGAGAAGGAGCCAGAAGATTAGAACAATTGCCAAAGTTAGTATGAAGCCAAGCAGAGCAATTCAGGACAGTCCAAGAGAGAGGGAAGCAGATTGAATCAGTCAGCTTGGAGAAGTTTTGAGCCATAACAGCTGAGTTGAACCAGCCAGTCAGAGATCAGACAGAGCAAGAAAGGATGGGCTTGTTCAGCAGTAAATCTGAGAGACTGAAAACACTCTAGGCCTAGATAAAATTGAATGGAGGCTAGAAGCTTCCAGGACTAGGCCTAGGTTTGCAGACAGAGGCAGTAAACCTCATAGACAACAATTATATTAGATAAATAAAAGTTACTTTTACAGATTTTTTTTCCAGAGAGAGAACATAAAGTTAATGGGTAAAGAGATGGGGAAAAACTATGAGGAAATAAAGAAGAGAATATGATCAAATATATTGTATGAAAATAACCTTTTAAATGAAAGATGGGGAGGTATCCAAGTCACTTCAGTGGCCAGCTACAGTTTCTTGTATGGTGGCTTCCCCCAGAGAGCTTAAGGCAGCTTGAGTCTTTTAAGGTAACTATCATCCGAATTTAAGGCCTACCTTTCTTTTTAAGGATGCCAAGTCATCTCTTTCAGTAGTTTTTCTATGTAGAGGAGATAATGTCCTGTTTTATAGAATGCTATGGAATAAAGTTCTTTTCTGATGCTCTGCTTACCCAGAGCTGTGGTACGTTTTATAAGGTTATGTTCAACCTGTTTTTGTTTGTTTCCAGTATTACCTTGACATATTTCACACATGTATTACTTGAGGGTCATGGAAATGGTAGAGCTCATAAGTGGCAATTACATCTGTACATTAGCTTGGGTTGTAAAAGCTAATTACATGAAAAATCCAAGGCAAGTAGGTTGTTTGTTACACCTGTTCTCTTCAAGAAACAATAAACAAACAGGTGAATACACAGGAGGATATGTGTGTAAGTCTTCAGTGATCTCAAAAAGTTCCAGTCTCTTTGAATGTAAGAGATATTTTTCAAAATACTGTATCATTACACCTTTTATTTTCTGGTATCAGTGATACACTCAGATCTGACTATTTGGAGCTAGGATCCACTGATGTTAGAAAACATGAAGCATTTGATTTTCTGGGTCTGGGTGACTTCACTCTGCATAGTATTTTCTAGTTCTATATTTTACTTGCACCTTTCATTACTTTTTTAGAGCTAACAGTATTCTATTGTGTTTTATGCACCAAATTTTCACTATCTATTCATCATTTGAAGGACATTTAGCGTGTTTCCATTTCCTAACTATTGTGAATAGATTGACAATGAACATGGCAGAACAAGTATCTCTATAATAGGAATGCAGTGATGTGGGCATTTGCCTAGGAATAGTATAGATGATGCATATGACAGATCCATTTTTAGCTTTTTGAGAATTCTTCACATTGATTTACAAAGTGACTGTACCAGTTTGAAATGTGAGCAACAGTGAATAAAAGTTCCCCTTTCTCCACCTGCTGATCAGTGTTTGTTGTCTATTGTTTTCTTGATCTTAACCCACCATGATTCGGGTAAGATGAAATCTCAGAGTAATTTTAATTTGTGTTACCCTAAGTGCTAAACATGTTGAACACTATCCCTGAGACACTTTTATATCTTCTTTTGAGAACTCTGTTCACGTCCCTAGGCCAATTTATACATGGGAAACCTGTTTTCTTGACTCATTTTTGAGTTGTTTATATATTATGGGTATTAAACTTCTATCAGATGTATATCTGGTAAAGATTGCCTCCAATACTGTAGGATTCTTCCTCACTTGACTGATTATTTTCCCTTGCTGTCCAGAAACATTTTAGTATTATGGGGTTCTATTTGCCAGGTTTTGGCAAATGGAGTCTATGGTGGTTTGAATGAGAATGGCCCCCATAGATCAATATGTTCGAATATTTTACCCCCAATTTCTGAAGCTATTTAGGAAGGATTATAAAAATGTGGCCTTGTTAGAGGAGGTATAGTACTAGAGATCAGTTTTGAGGTTTCAAAAAGGTTTGTGCCTTTCCCTTCCTTCCTCCCCCCTTCCATCCCTATCTCCCTTCCTCCCTTTTTCTCCCTCTCTCTGATCCACAGATGTGTCTTTTGTGATCTCTCAACTACTGCTCCAGTTTTGCTTTGTCCTTGTGTTTTATCACAGCAGTAAAAATGTAACTAAAGCTGAGTCCGTTTCAAAAAGTAGTTTGTATACATTTATCTTGTAAGAACTGTCTGTGTTTTCTTCTAGCTGTTTTACCCTGTGGCCTTTGATTCACTTGGAATTGCTTTTTGTGATAGATACGACTCTATTTTCATTCTTCTATTGGTGGACATCTGGTTTTCCCAGCACTATTTTTGAAGATGCTGTCTTTTTTTTTTAAAAGTATATACTTTTGACCATTTTGTCAAATATCAGATGGATGTACTACATGTACTCATGTTTGGATCTTTTACTTTATTCTGTTGGTTTACATGTCTCGTTTGTTGACATTGTTGTTTGGTTTGGTTTGTCAATGCCATACTCCTTTTATTACTATAATTCTGTAGTCTTGAAGTCTGTAATTGTAATCTATACATGATTGTGCTTTTTGTTCAGGATTGCTTTGGCTATCTGGGACCTTTCTCATTCCATAGAGAATTTATGGTGTTTTTCCTCCTGTATTTTGTGAAGAATGAGACAGGGATTTTGATTAGGATTGCATTAAATCTGTAAATCAATTTGTCAGGATGGTAAATTCCACAATATTGATTTTACCAATCCATGATCATGGGATTGTGATCATCTTTCCATTTTCAGTGTTGTTCTTAGTCTATTTCTTCAGAAAAGTATGTTTTCCTCATAAAGGTCTTTGGTGATGTTTATTCCAAGATATTTTTTGTCTTTGAGGCTATTGAGAACATTTCTTTCTTTTACTTAACTGGGGCAAGAACATGTTAATCTTCTTTATTTTCTCAAAGAACAAGTTCTTAGATTTATTGATTCTATGTATTCTTTTCTAAGTTTCGGCTGTGAACATACCATTTCTTGCCATCTTTTGAGTTTGCTTTTGCTTTTTCAAACTCTTGAGTTGCATAATTAATTTGTTTATTTGTATTTCTGACTTTTAAATATAGATTACATCTATAAATTTCCCTCATAAAACTGAATTATGTATCCCAGAGGCTTTATTATATTTTCATTTTCATTTAGTTTCAGCCATTTTTTAAATTTATTTCTTGATTTCTTCAGCTCATCCATCTTTCAGTAATGTATTGTTTAATCACTATGATTTTGTGTTACTATGGGTTCATTTGCTGTTAATTTTAAGTTTTATTACAGAGCAGTCAAATAGAATATACAGATTATTCAACTTTCTTAATTGTTAAGACTTTTCTTGTGTTCCAGTACTTTAGAGAAGTGTCCATGGACTGCTTAGTATAATGTATATAGTATTTGATGTTTGAGTGGAATATTCTGTTAGGTCCATTTAACATATGATGTCATTTAATTCTGATGATTCTCTGATTATTGTTTGTCCAGATCACTTGTATATTAAAGAAAGTAGAGTATTGCAATTACCTACTATTTTTGAGTTAGAGTTAATCTATGTCTTTAAGCCTAATATTTTTTTGGAAACTGGATACATTAGAATTTAGTACATATATGTTTATGGTATGTTCTTGGGTAATTGTTACCTTTATTATAATGAAGTGTTTCTTCTTAATCTGTTACGATTTTGTTTTTAGTTTTAAGTCTATTTTGTTAAATATTAGGGTAGTAACACCTCTCTCTGTTTCTGAGTCCCATTTGTATGCAGCAGTTTTTGGCATTTTCCACTGTTAGGTGGCTCTTATCTTTAAAGTTAAAATGAATTTCTTATAAATAAAAGATATGCATTTTTGTTTCTTAATCCACTCAATTAATCTGTGTCTTTTACTGAGGATTTGAGGCCATTAATATTTAAAGTAATAGCTAAAAATATGTGTCATTTTTTCTGTGTTCTTAGTGTTTATTTTGTGTTTCAGTAATTACAGCCTCATTGGTTTCTTTTTTTTTTTTTAAAAGATTTATTTATTTATTCTATGTATGTGAGTACAATGTCACTCTTCAGACACACGGGAGGAGGGCATTGGATCTCATTATAGATGGTTGTGAGCCACCATGTGGTTGCTGGAATTGAACTCAGGACCTCTGTGCTCTTAACCGCTGAGCCATCTCTTCAGTCCCATTTGGTTTCTTTTATGTAGCCTTTTTCTACATTTTTCCTCTCTTCAGTCTGAAGTGTTGTTTACATTATTCTCTGTAGGTCTGGTTTGGTGGATATTCATTTGTTTAGCCTGTTTATATCGTGAGAACTTTTTCCTTAAACCACGTAGTTTTGCTGGGCACAATAATCTAGGTTTGAGTCCATAGCCTTTTGAACTTGAGGTGCATTGCTCTATGCTCTTCTGGCTGTTAAATTTTGCATTGAATGACCAGCTGTAATTCTGATGAGCTTTTCTTTAGATGAATTGTGTTTTTCACTTGCTGCTTTCAGTGCCTTCTCTTTGCTCTGTATATTTAATATTTTAATTTAAAAGGTCGTGAGTATTGTTTTTTTGGTTCTGTCTATTTGATATTCTAAGTATTTCACATATTTGCATGGGTATGTCCTTTCTTAATTGAGGATGTTTTCTTCTTATGAGCTTGTTGAAGATCTGCTTTATGGCACTGATCTGTTGGTTTTCTTTGCCTATGGTTATATTTTGATAATCTGAGGGTTTTGGGTGGTATTCAACAGTTTTTACATTTTCTGTCATGTTGTTTTAATTTTTTCATAGTCTTTGAGTAGCTGTATTCTATTACTTTTCTTACTTTCTAGTAGTTTTTTTTTTTTTCAAATTCTAGTATCTTCTACTTGATTCATTCTACTTGTAAACTTTTCTTTGAGCTTTTAATTGAGATATTGAGTTTTCTAACTCCATCTTAATTTCATCTTTAATTCTCTTCAGTATTTCTATGTCTTTAGTAAATTCAGTTTTCAACTCCTGAATTGTCTTTGTTGTTTCATTCAGTGGTATATTTGTGTGGTTTTGGATAACATTCAGGCTCTTTAAGTTTTATGAGCTGTTTGACTATACCTTCTTTGAATGCTTTGAATTTTTTCGTAAAACTTACGATTGTTATTTAAATTCAGCGTCCTTGGCTTTATATAGGTAATTTTATCGAAGAACATTTCTACAAGACTAGTAGGCTTGTGGAATGAATATGCTGTCTTGGTATTTAATATTTTTTGTGCTTTGGCGATGAGTCCTGGACATTTGGAATTCTTTTGTTGTTGTTGTTGTTGTTGTTGTATGTCTAATGTGAGAGTATAGTCTGTTTTAGGTTACACCAGATAATGATCCATATAACTGGAACTAGACCTGGAAGTGTCAGTCCTTGCTATACCTGCAAGTTTGGAAGTGTCATGGAGTGGATGGAGATCCGAGGCACTCAGTAGGTGAAAGCAGTGCACAAGCTGTAAATTGAGAGCCACATTTTTTGAGTGTGATGCTCAAAAAATGGTAAAGACACAGGTAAAGGTCCGATGAACCCACTGAGCAAAGGCAATTTAATATGTAAGCTTCAATTTAGCTTCCAAAGCTAGGTCTTTGAGTGTAAAGATAGTGTAGGGATGGATGGAATTCCATAGGACAGGGTGGTACACGAGCTGTACTTTTGGATCTATGCCTGTGGGCTGTGGGTGTGAGAAGATGGTGTAGATGCGGTTCAAAACTGCTTTTATCAAAACAAAACAAAGCCGGCCAGCGGTGGCGCACCGCTGCAGTCGCCGCGCTCTGGAGTCCGAGGCGTCCGTCTTCGAATCCCCGCCTGTGCTATCAATCACCGAGAAAAAAACAAAACAACAACAACAACAAAAAAAACCTTCATATTTCTCAATTTGGGCCTATAAGACAACCAAAGCAGGGTAAAAAAAAATAAAAAGGTCACCGTTCCATGCATTATATTCCAGGAAAAAGAAAAGTCTGGCAAAACCACCCCCTCCCAGGTGAAGATAAACATCCAATTTGTGCAAATCTAAACACTGCCGGGGATGGGGATTGGGGGGGGGAAGCATTATCTCCTGAGAAACAATTCATTCTTTCAAGGAATAGGGACTTCTTTGCGCCATCTTGTGGAATGAATTGAGAAAATGCTCAATCAGGTAACAATTCAAACAAGACTGTCAAATTACACCTAATAGTTGTCTTCTGTTTTAATTTACCTTCTGTATTTAAAATTAAACCATATGTCAGTACTCTAAAGATAGACCTAAGCCCGTCAGACTCGTCTATCCCCACCATCATCTACCCCACTAGCCTGGCCACATCGATTCAATATCCTCTCTCAGACCTTCACTGCTACTTTTATGTGACATATTGGGATATGCCAAGCTTAGCATGCCAAGGATGCTGTACTTGTTGATTTTGTCTTAAAATTTCAGTTATGAACTAAAAGAAAGTTGAACTAATTGAACAGTTTTAGTGTACATGAGCACTCATTTCCAAAAATTGCTTTTGTAATACAAACTCATATACAAACCTATTTCTTTTTGTAGTACAGAAAAATTATTTTAGGGAAACCGTGTTTTAGACATAGAAAAGTAGATTTAGTTTTATATTGGTAAACTAATTCGGGGGGGATAACTTTTTTTACTTTTTATTGATTCCTTGTGAATTTCACATCATGCATCCTAATCCCACTCATCTCCTCATCCCTCCATATCTGCCCTCAGGCCTTGCAAACACTCCCTCAACAGAAAGCAAAAAAAAACCCCATTAAATTAAATAAAAAAGTTAAAAATAGAACGTTTTGCTGTAGAAGCTGTGGTATATCATGGTGCACTTTTTAAAATCTTAAGATATCTTAGGAAAAATAATGCGCATCTTGAAACATTTTTAACAAAAATTTCAAATAGCATAAATGATCATAATATATAAATACATGAATATGGTGTCAAGAACACGGCTGAGCAAATATTTGTAGAATCAGGATGTCAAGTTCTTTGGCTGTATGCAAAAGAATAATACTGCATATTCTGAATATTAATCTTAGATATATGACTAGCAAAGATTCTGTCTCCATTTCTTTGGACTGCTTGGTATATGTCTTACATATTTCATAACCTTAATTAAATATAACTATAAAGTGGTTATTAAAAAATTTTAGATTATGTAGAAATTTAAGGGAGACCCAATTTTGTTAAAAAGCCCGACAAATTAATTGGAAATATAAAGTATTACATCCTTGTATTTTAAAGTCAGCTCTTTTAAAATGTTATTAAAAATAGATCTGTATTTACCTGTAGTTCTTTGTGTAATGTTGAGACTTTGTGAACTTTCTTCTGTCCATGTTTACATGCCTATTAGTGTCATCCTTGTTTAGGTTATACTTAAACAGTTACGTTGATAAGATTTTATTGATGCAGCTTCTGACATTTCTAGGAGACAAATCTCACAGGAAATCCCCTGATCCTCTGGATCTTGCAATCTTTTTGCTCTATTTTCCACAATGACCCCTTATCCTTAGGTGTTCCAGGTAGCTAAGCAATGGTGAGAGTGGAAGAAGTCATCTTCCCCAGGGAAGAGTACACAAACTGGCTATCCAACACCAAATGATCAGCTCCAGAAACATAGGCATACAAGTAACATTACATAGACTAAGCAGGTTATATTTATGTATATAAGAATATTTATGTGTATATATATTCTCAACATTGTGTTTTGTACTAGGGGGTGGTAGGAGAGACTACAGAAAAGGACGAAATGATGCAATTATATTGTGATCAGAAAAATAAAAATTTATTTTTAAAAAAGTAACTTCACTTATTTCGAAGGTCTAATTGTATTTGATATATAAAGCAAAAAACCTCCACATATAAATAGCATTGGCTATATCAATCTAATTTCTCATAATTTCTTTTAAGATTTATTTTTATAAACCTCAATTTATATTTATACTACAGACCAATTAAGGAAAGAATTTATAGATATAATCATTGTTACATTCATTTAAAACACCCAAAACCATAAAAAATAAGTGAAATTCTTGCTAATATTTTTCTCATGTTGCATCTCAAAGTAGGTTTAATTTGCACTTTCCTAATTCCTAAGAATTTTGAATACTTTTAAGATATTTTAAGTCACTTTCATTCCTTCATTTTAGAGCTACCTGTTAAGATCTGTCTTTTGATTGAGTTGTTTTCTTGACACTTTGATTTTTTTAGTTCTTTGAGATTTTATCTTACCTCAGTCAGAATGGCTAAGAATACACTGACAAACGCTGGAGACAATGTGGAGAAAGGAAATTTCCCATTTGTTGTTAGTGAAATTGCAAACTGGTACAGCCTCTATGGATATCATTGTGTAGAATTCTCTAAAGAGAGATTGTCTAAGTTAAAATTTTACTGCTATGAACAGACACCATGACCAAGGCAACTCTTGTAAGGACAATATTTAATTGGGGCTGGTTTACAGGTTCAGAGATTCAGTCCATTATCATCAAGGTGGGAGTATGGCAGTATTCGGGCAGGCACGGTGCAGGAGAAGCTGAGAGTTCTACATCTTCATCTGAATGCCACTAGAAGGCCAGTGACTCCCACATAGTAAGGAGAAGGGTCTTAAAGTGACACTCTTCCTCCAACAAAGCTGCACCTATTCCAACAAGGCCACACCTCCTAATAAGATCAAACATATTTCAAACCACCACACAGATCTACCATATGACCCCAAAACATTCCACCATAAAACTTCTAGAAATGATCCATTTTTTTCAGCAAAGTATCAACATAAAAAACTTACAAAAATTAATAGCCTTTCTACATAACAATTATAAGTATGTGAAGAGATCACATAAATACTCATTCATAGTAGTTTAAACAGTCCTAGAAAATCAAGAATAAACAAAT
>JAJTUV010004149.1:0-26422 GCA_021653895.1 Mastomys natalensis | reverse complement strand
AAATTTAAGATATAGTAGGTATTCCGAATACATACCTGAAAATTTTTAAAAATTTCCCATGTATTTTTAAAAGTCTAAGCAACCAAGATTTCATATTTCAAGTTCTAAATAAAAAACCTTTTCAAGGACACTGCAGGCAAACAGTGTTGAGATACAGAACACAGGAAGGGAAAGGGGGGCTCCGGGAAGCAGACGGTTTTTTGGAGGGTTCCCCCCATTTGTTGTGTGCTTTGTGGCATTATGGATTCTCCATGGAATAGCTTAAAAGGGGAAGAGCTTGGGTTTCTTTAAAAAAGGGCACTAAAGGCAGAAGAGTTCTGCAGAGAAAGTAATGAAAGAAGGCAGAGTTGAAACTTGGCTTCCTACCCTCCCGGGGGCCCAATACTGAAACAAAATCTTAAAAAAAATCTTGTTTTCAAGAAAAAAAAAACCCAGCTATCTGCCCCCAGCCCCAAATCCACCAAAAACCCAGCATAAAAATCATAGGGTTTTTAAATGATTCAGTTACCCTCAGCAGGCCATTTATTTCATAAATAAATCTCTAATGGTAAAAACGGGAGCTAAGTTTTTAAATTATTTTAAGAAGGGATTTATATGGGGGAAGCAAAATTTTTTAAAAATTTGGGAAACACATGAGAGGGGTTTCAATATAAGATAAATGGTTTGTAGAACATGTTAAATATACATAAAAAGGAATGGAAAGCAAAGAGATACTTGCACTCACATGAGTTTTTTGTAAAAAAAAAAAAATACTTTGATAATATGCACACAGGTTGTAAGAATTCTGGACTCAGAAGTCATAAAACAAATTACTTGTATTGATAAGGCCCTTATTTGGCTACTCGTTGGTGACATCAAAAGTGATCTTATGCCTGGCAGTGGTGGCACACACCTTTAATCAGAGCACACAGAAGCAGAGGCAGGTGGATCTCTATGAGTTTGAGGCCAGCATGAGCTCCAAATGGACTTTCAGGACAGCCAGAACTATTTGTGTGGAGAAACCCTGTCTTGAAAAATATGATCTTAGATATCCTTCAACCAAAGTAACACAAATAAAATTCATGATGTCTAGTTTAAACAACTGGAGAACTACATTCATGAGCAAGATATATTTATTCTTGTATCTCTCTAGATTATGTATCATCAGTTGTCATTCACATTTAAGGATCCATCTTAGATCTCCTCTCTGGTCCTTTCTCATTCCATTGGGTGTGTTCTGACTTCAATATGAAATGTTCCCAGTCAGGATATTGTTTGAACATTGGGTTCCCCACCTTGGAGTACTATTTTGAGAAGCTCTGAAATCCCTAAAAATTGGGAATTACTTAGTAGATAAAAATCACAGTAGGTGGACATTAAGGGTTATATCTAGGCCTTGGCTCTGGTCAGCTTAGTGTCTGGTCAGCTGTAAGCTTTCCTACTACAGACAAAGCCACTTCAACTGCCATCACCACCACCCCTGCTCTGCCAGAATGAAGTGAATTCCCTGGACCTTAAACCAAAATAAAGCTCTCTTTATGTTCTTTCTGTAAGGTATCCTATTACTGTGTAGAAACAAAAAATGATGAACAAAATAGATTGCAGTGTAGAACGTTGATATCACAAAGATTATAACACCAATGTGTGTGGATGCCTCAGGACTCAGGTATGGTGTGCACACACCAGTTGAATGCTGTCCTATAGGTGCTAACTTACTCCAGCTTCCTTCCTTGCTTTTCAAAACTTTCTTCCTTAATTTCACATTTTACTTATGGGTTTCCATAAGCATTTCATTTTGTTTGATTCATTTCGACCTACTCTTTATTCACCCCCTGCTATCTCTTCCATGCTGTATCTTGTTGCCTCTGTGTTACTCTTTCTATTTTGTTCTGCTGTCCACCACCAACCCTGTCCTTATATATTCTTTTATTTCAGTCACAAGGCCCTCTTTATATTTTCCAGTCATTTGGCCATGTTTTTCTCCAGCCTGAATATACATATTTACTAGGCTAGGATTCATATATGAGATAGAACATGAAATATTTGTCTTTCCGAGCCTGGATTTTTTTTTTTTCCTTAAAATTAATTTGGTCAAACAACATTCATTTTTTCCTGCAAATTTGGTGATTTCATTTTTCTCTCCAACTAAATAAAACCCCATATTACATAAATACCACATTTTCATTATTAAGTCATCTGTTGATGGCCATGTGGGATGACATCATGTTCTCGCTACCGTGAAAGCAGTAGCAACAAACACAGGCATGCACGTGTCTCTGTAGCCGATATAGACTTCTTTGGGTATATGCCCATGAGTGGCGCAGCTAGGTCATATATATGGCAGTCTAATTTACAGCTTTTTGAGAACGTTCCACTCCTTCAAATATGCATGCATGGTTGTTAATTAAATATATAAATAATGATATCAAAGAGAACTTCCAGCAAATGTCAAGAATGAGGGATAGACTGCAGCACAGAGGTGGAGAAGGTGAGCCTGAAGTGAGGGTATGAAAAATCTAAGCTTGAACAACTCGTGAGAGAACACCCAAATCTTTAAAAGTGGTTTAAATACTATCTTGAAAACCAGAATCCTTGTAAAATTCTAAGTCAAGAACATCGAGTATGTTCGTGAAAGTGACTGTTGTGAGTACCAACCAATTTTCAAAGAACATAGTGGAAAACATGAGGGGAATATGTGAGCCGAGATGAAATGGAACCAGGTTTGATTGTGTTAGTGTCCGTGTCTCACTGTAAGCTATCAAAGTAGAGATATTTACAGGGAGTTCAAAATGCCACTCTATCAAGGAGATACCGAGGCTGATGATAAATGCTTGTAAAATATTAGTAGTACTAGAAATGATGGAGTTGAATGAAGTAGGTGAGGAAAGTGTGAATGAGATGAGACAAGAGAAGAGTGGTGGATTCCAGTGATCACTGGCAGTAAGGAAATCACTCTGACAAGAAGGAGCGGACAGGGTTAAGAAGAAGCAGAGCCAGGAGTTCCAAGAGCAGACCCAGATCATCCCAAGAAATCAGAGAGGTAAAAATTGGATGACATTCTTTGCACTGAGCAACAATGAGTGCATTTACCCAAGTGGTTAAGGAAAATTCAGGAAAAATGATAATCGCAGAAAAGAAGTTAGAATGATTCCAGATCGTGGAAGATACTGAAGTGGAAGTACCGACTTTCTAACAAATGTGACTGCTAATGGCATATGTAAGAGGAGGAGGCAAGCCGCAGAGAGATAATAGCAGTTTTTGACTTGAGAGCCAGTATAGCTCTAAGTAGTTCGTCCCAGAATCTTCTGAAATAGAAGTAAAGTTGCACGTATGCACATAAGTGGATATCTTTGAGATGTTATAGTTCCTGTTATTATGTGATATTTTAAGGCAATCAGATAAAAATAACCACAGCTATGTAGATATAATGCTGATTGATGTTATATTCTGTGTTTATAATGCTAAAACTTTCAAGGACCCGAATCTATTCACAGCAAACACATATGACTATAAGCTTTGTTTGGCTAATGACAAATAATTTTGTTTATTATAATACATATTTTGATATGCATTACTATTATTTACTAGTATTCAGTCCACCTGATATAAGACTAAATAATCACCAATATCATATTCATTGTACACACTTCTGTGCACGAAGCAGTCTTCACTTCTGTATTGTCTTAGACCAGTTCATATTTGTTGTTTATAAAATGTAAACTGAAGTTGTCATGCCATGTCCTCATAGAAATGTGAAGCCATTTTATAATTTGCCAAAGATCTTTTCTCCCTGCCTCAGATCCAAAGTAGCTGACAGCTTAAAGACAAAACAGCACAAAATACATTTTCCTTACATCCACACCTTGCCAAGTAGTTTTGCACAATGAAACCCATTTGAAATTGACAGCATTTTCAAGTGTTTGTAGCTTAAACAGAATAAGAAATGACTACATCAAGCATAGAAGTAATTACAGACTGAAGGCAAAACTAATCATATACACATATACATGTATACATACAAACAATATATAAATTATATGTACCTACATATGAATTGATAGATACATAATACATAATTGATAGATACATAGATACATAAATACATAGATATTTAGATGCTAGATACCATGCAAAAAGACAGCTAAAACTGCAGTTCTTGGCCTGTAGAAGGAAAAAAAAAAAGGAAAAACTAAATTAAATTAGCTTGAAGAAACTGAAAATATGATTGTGTGATTTTTGTACTAACCAATTGAATAATGAATATATATGAAGCACATGTGAATGTAATTTTAAATGTAACATTAAATTGGTTATACAAATAGAATATATTTGGAACTTTGTGGAAACAGAGAAAGAAATGCTAAAAAAAAAAAAAAAAATCCACCTGATAATAATGATGTGTTACAATCTGCAGAGAGTGAGACAGATAGACCTTGGAACACTTAGTCCTAAATGAGAAATCTTCCTCATCAAACCCTTCCCCTCGATTAGAAAGCTATGCAGAACAGAAAGTCTGTAAGAGCCAGAGGGGATGGACAACACTGAGGAAACTGCGTCTTCCATGTACAGTCGAACTGACACACATATGAACTTAGAGAGACTGTGGAAGCATGCACAAGACTTGCAGTTTCAAGCCAGATGGAGTCCCAGTTCTAATAGGAAGAAGCAGACACCGATGCCATGCCTAGCGAAGAAGCCATACACAATTGACTTCTGCTTGCAAAGGAAGAACTAGTTCTCTCTACTGGTGTCTCACTGGGTAAATAAGCCACACTTAAGGGTAGGTAGGCCCCATGTCCTGCAGTTAATGGCTAAAACAAGACAAACTCAGTGGTATTTTAGTAGACATTTTATCTCACAGAGTTTTGTTTGGACATTTTTGCCAAATTGTCATTCTGCTTCCATATTTATTATGTTTTATGATTTTGTGATTTTTGTGGATTTTGATTGTGTGTACGTGTTTGTTTCATATATTGTATCTATTTCTTTCTTTCTTCTGTTTTTTCATTCTCTTTATTTTCTTTCCTTGTCTGTTTGTCTTTAAAGAAAGAGAAAAAGTGTGGCATTTGATGGATGAGGATGAGGGGGAAGATCTAGAAAGAGCCACAGGAAGGGAAGTATGATCAGAATATGTTGCATACAAAACGTTTCTCCAGTTAAGAAAACAAAAATAACATTGTCCTGGGTACTAAGATATAACATAGGTAAAAGGATTATCAGTTTGAGATTCCTAAATTGTTCTCATAAGGGAAAAGTTTTACTTAGAAAACAAACTTGAAAGGTATTTGCAATAAACACCAAACACATCATTTATTCAATTGCATATGAAAATTAGGCACAGGAAAAGGAAATAAGCGATTCAAGATAATACCTGATGGCTAAGAATTGGACAGAGGGGCTTGAAAGACAATTGCCATGCATGTGACTCAAATATCATTTTTTCTGTCTAGAGCACCTCTTCCTTACTCAGATTTTTAATGAATATTATTTATCTTATCCTAATTACTATATTAAGAATTCATAATATGCTAAACTTTGGTTTCAGGGATGATGCAATAGCAGTTTAAAAAAAAGAAAAAAATTATTGTCCTTGGGGACCTCACATTCTAAATTCATTGATTCTAAAATATAGATTACAGATTTCCTTTCACAAGACAATCCACCAATGTAATGCGTACACATAGAAATATTAGTCACTGTACAATAATGCAATTTTTTAAAGGAAGCTTTGTGGTGTGTAGCTGTGTGTCTGTATAGATGTATAGACACACACATGCACAAGAAAGAGAAAGAGAGAGAGAGAGGGGACAGAGAAGAGAGACAGAGAGAGACAGAGAGAGACAGAGAAAGACAGAGAGAGAACTTAACATTTAAGTGTTTACTGTTTCCGAAAGATGAATAGAGTTCAAGTCTCAGCACCCACATCAAGTGGCTCAAAGTCACCATCTAAGCTTCTGGCCTCTGTGAGCTCCTGCATTCATGTACATATACCCACCACCCCAGAAACACCATGAATTTGCTTTTAATAAAGAGAGACAGAATTTGATCAAAGAAACATGTAACAATTACCCTGATTATTCTTAAGGCAAAGGGAAGTGTAAACACAAATGCAATTTTCAAAAAGACGTACTGTTTTTATTTTTTGTATGTGCATGGGTGCCTGTGTGTGTATGCGCATATGCATACAGGTTCACACGGAAGCCAGAAGAGGGAATGGAATCCCTTGGAGGTGAAGTTAGTTACAGGTGAGAATGAGTCAGTTGATGTGGGACTGGACTTCTGTTATCCGCAAGAGCAGCAATTATGTCTAACACCAAGCTAGCCCCACAAACGAACACACACCCACACACACACACACACATGCACACTCGAGCGCACACACACACACACACAACCACACACACACACGCATTTACATATAGAGATAGTCTACATTGTAAATGCTTGTTGTATTTATACACTCAAAAAGAAAGAGAGGAATTTCAAGAAATTATACACTTATATATTTTATTTAATTTTAAGTGAATTATCATTGGAATTGACAAAATTAGATATTAGTTGTGCCCTTCCTCCCCCCCCCACCTTGAGCAGGCCTGAGACTTTGTTTACCACAACAGACCAGGTGATAAGGATCTAGGTGGAGTTACCCACCTTGGCTGCACAGAACTAAAAATGAAGAACTGCCCCAGGCTTGCTTTGAGACACCTCCGGCTGTCACCGAGAACGGATTATCCCACCTATCTCTCCAGCTGAAACTAGAAAGGGTTCTGGCGGTTTTTCCTTTTAAATTGAGAGCTGAACATTAAACTTTGAGTCTTGATCAGAGAACTTTATCTTGGCTTCATCTCTTCTCGCCCTCATCCCCTTTTATTCCAGCCCCTTTCAGGTGAACCCAGTTGACTCGTGGCACAGGCGGCTACAATTAGTCAATGCCATAGTTAATTAAAATCAATTATAATGAATTTCTTGAACACATGCTATTTACCTTTTAAAACATTTACTGAGTTGTCTCTCAGTATAAAATATCTAAAAAAATGTTAAAATTAAAATGTCATGTGAAATGAAAAAATAAGTTTGCAGACACAGTGATATTATTATGTCTCTGTTTAAATGTCTTTCTTTTGCCTCAAGTCAATGTATCCAAAATAAAATTTATACTGTTTTTTTTTTCATGTGTAACTTCTCTAAAGTGACCCTTCTATATGGCACATGTATCATCTCAGTAACTAAGGCTTGTCCTTTACAAAACCACACTTAATTCTAATTTTTACTTTTTAAAAAAATAATGTAATGTAGTACTTGTGGAATTTTAACTGCTAAATATTAGTTTTCCTTTTATTCTACTATGATTCATTATGCATATCTTATTATTGTAAAAGTCATTTACTGGGGTTAAGGAGATGACTCCATTGATAAAGTGCACAGGTAGAGGGTGTGACTACAGGCCTCAGGCCCTAGAGATTTACATACTAATAAAGGTCAGAGGGCGGATCCAATTAAGCATTCCTCCCCAGACCCTACCTACTTCCCCCTTAACTCAAGTCTGCCCTGAGTTTCCAGGGGGTACATCCGGATCCATCCACCACCCGCCATGAAAATAAACCCTTTTGGAACCAAGGACTTCCTCGTATCATTGAGGCCTGCCATTGCCACAGCTTCTAGCCTTTGGCACTCCAGACCTTTCTCCTATATGTGGGACCCGCAGCCTAGAAGCCTCCAGGACTCCTCCACTGAGGCCCCTTTTCCCACAGGTATAAAAGTAGATTGAGAAAAAATTAAAAAAGAAAAAATTAAAAAAAGAAAGTGAAAGGCAATTAAGGAAGACTTCAACTGTCACCTTCTCTTTGCTTCATATATGTGCGTGCATACATGTGTGCATCCTTGCATGTATATATCATATATACTAATATTGTTTACTGACTCTGAAGGAGTTAAGCTACTTTAGGAGACAGAATACAAAAGTAGTTTATAGTTAGTAGAATACAGGCAAGAGGTACACCAGTGAGGTACAGAGACACTCTTTGTAATGATTTTGATAGGGAAAGCATTGGAAATTCAGCCCATACAGAAGATGTGTGATTCACACAAACAAGTAAGGGCAGGGAGGTAGCTTGCCTGGCAGAATGTGGGATTTATACAGATATAGACAAAACAGAACTTCAACCAGAGAATGTGCAAGAGCTAGCATAAGGTGCTAACCTGCTTTAATATAACTTAGGATGAATTTTCAGTGAACTAAACACAATCCTGAAGAATGCTTTAAGCACATTGCCTGGGTAAATCTTGTCTGCTGCTTGCCAGCAGGTGTAAAGCAAACTATTTAATCTTTCTGTATGTCTCAATTCATTATGTGTAAAATAGGAATAAGACGATGTCTACATTGTAGGATTAAGAATGCATTCACATGAAAGGGATGCCCACCATTAGCATCTGTCATCTCTGACCCGAGAAAGCTGGAAAACCTTTGTCATAGTAGCTGAGATTAAAAACTATACAACCCACAGGTTGAGGACCACTACAATAAACATTTTTTTTCATCAAATTTTGTTCTAACCCATGGAAAGACCAGAACTTTACAGATAAGAAAACTTTGTCTCCGTATGCAAATGAGGACAGGTGGTTTTCAAAAAGAATAAATATGAAGTTTGAAAACAATGTGAGTTCTAATAAAACGAATGTGTATGAGCAGATGAAAGTCAGGGATGTCCTTAATAGATAAACATACCTGTTACAGACTCTCGATTCTGTAATGCTTGATCAAGAAAGTACAAAACAAATCTATGCATACTTGATATTGACATGAAAACCGCTACTATATCATTTAGCTTAAAGAATACATAGAATGCTTTCAATACTTCTATTAATTAATCAAGATGGATATAACTACTATATGTATTAAAATAAATATAAGATTTTTAATTTTGACAATAAATTACATTTCTTTCCTCTTGAAACATAGTCCAAGAACAGAGTCATCTGAGGAGAATTATGAATACTTGTGAGAAAACTCCAAGAAAACAATACAAGAGTCTTTTGACCTAAATTTCTTCAAGAATAAATAAAAAAAGAATATTCTTGGGATGTGTTTTTGTGGGCCTCTCAGATGTAGCAGATAGGGATGAGTTGATTTCATATTATTCATTACCACTGGCTATTGTTATCTCTATATTTGTCTTTATGAAAAAAAAAAAAAACATGTTTTGCCACCTGCGTTTTTTTCCTTGTGGCTTCTCCTTGTGGTTGGATGCTTTACACTCGGATCCTCGTAGTCTCAGAGTACAAATTGTCTGATGCTCTAAATAAAATTGGCTATTGCATGAGAGTGAGTCCACCTTATTTATCAGCCCCATTCTTCCAAGTCGTTCCACCTCTAGAATGGTGGAAGTTTACTCTTCCCTCCTCCCCTCCAAACCCTAATATCTCTCTTCCATTCTCTGTCGAATATATAATTCTGTTGTTGTTGTAAACACACACACACACACACACACTGCCGAGTCCATTTAATGTGGCTAGAGTATACATGATTTCAGAGCTGACCACTTTGTATTGAACAACCAATTAGCAGCCTCTTCCTTTGGGAGAGGCTAAAATATCTTCTTCTCAGCAGTCATTAGTTACTTGTATTTATTTTTTCTGGTGGTAGAACCCTGTGAAATGTTCTCTTTCAGATTTAACTTGTCTATCTACATTGGATTCGTTAGGTCTTGTTTAGGCAACCATATTGCTGAGGTATCATGGGTGACGGTTCCCTGTCGTTGTAGAGAATATAATCTCACAGCCCGACTTCGAGGTCTTCTGACTCTTAGAATCTTTCTATCCTGGAAAGTGAATCAGAATTGTCCGTTTTAGACTGCAGAGTATATTCCTAAATTGTATATGTTTGAATTAATGCTTAATAAGTAAGTTCCATCGATGGGTTAGCTATCTGTCTCAGTTGCCCATATCCCCAAATGAAAGACACACACACACACACACACACACACACACACACACACACACACAGAGAAGAGAGAGAGAGAGAGAGAGAGAGAGAGAGAGTAGAGAGAGAGAGAGAGCCTTTACATTTTGTATACCTTAAACAGTGCAATAGCTGAGCCACTTCCTAACTTCCATTGAAGTTAATCTACCCCCTCTCTGATAATCGCGAGTTATTACTAAATTCTGTATTCTACCTTGGCTGTTCTGAACCCAGTTGGGCAGCCCTCTTGGGTCTCGCTCTCCTAACTCCTTTACATGACACCATGCCTCTCTGCCTTCTCAGTCATGGCTTCTTCTCTCTTCTCCTCTACACTCTCACAGCATGGCGTGGCGGATTGTCTCCTTTTACCTATCTCCTAGCTCCAAGCCTGGGACAATCCAAATTCCTGCCTCTGTCTGTTCTTCCCAGCTATTGGCTGTTGGCATTTTTATTTACAAATCAGAACCAACTGGGGGCGGGGGTGAGGGGGCCAGGTTCCCAGAAGCTATGGGCAAAAAAATCGCTCTTAAGCAGTTTTGGGGACCCAGATTAACAGAGTACAAGCAGCATTAGGCCAAACCCACTATAATGTCTTAACCTACAAAAGAGACGATACCAGCTGAAGTATTTCCAAAGATAATATAGATTTTCTCACACAGTATATGAAGATTTAAAAAAAAAAAAAAACATGAGGCACATAGAAAAATACTACTACTAATATAATTATTCTTGTTATGTATGTGTGTGTGTTTGTGTGTGTTTTAGAAATTTAACATCTCATTTAAATCAGTCAATGATCCATTACTCAAATCTTTACAATGACAAACACACAATAATTGACAATGACCATAACCTTAAGCAGTAACCACAGATTAATGTCAATGATTTATCAAAATAAACAAGGTCTAATCACATTCCTCCAAGATGCTACTTTTATTAGACAATATAAGTATGTGCTGAATGAAATATTAATTCACAGTAATAATTCAATATGGCTGCTGATAAATAGATGCATAGGAAAATGTGAGTGAAGTATTTATTATTAAGTGTCTCAGCAAAAATATTCACTTAATAACCTTCAAATCTACCATGTCTACATTGAATTAAGCTTTGTGTACCCCTCCACCTCTCGGAGTTCTTTCTGTAAGCAAATATTGTAACCATCTTAGGTCAACTGTCAAGAGTGGTAGTCATGAGAAAATATTTCAATCTACCAGTATTAGGAACTTATACTGCCTTAGAAGAAGTTATTTTCAAAATCTCAAGTAAAAGACTTGCTATTAAAATCAATTATATTATGAGATGTTCATATGATAAAACTTCCACATAGAGATGATATTATACACTAAACTGTGTACCAAGATTTTTTAAATTGCCATGATATACTAAAATGGTATTAGTTTTAAAAGTAGTTGTTTTTCCAATAATATGAAAATGTAACTTTTAATTAATAATTTTACATGATCATATATAACTATTAATTAATAATTTTACATGATCATATATTCAATACTATGTCAGTTCACATTTAAGAATATAATCACATATATTTATATTAAATATAAATATACATATATATTTGAAAGATATAAATATTTATTTTAGGATTTTGTTCATCTCAGAACAGGTATTATTTTTACATCAAATGATATGTTACGCTATGAATGAATAATCTCCACATGAATATATGTTAAATATAAATTAAACTATATGTGAGTGAGCATTCATATTTTTAAATTGACAAAATAATTTAAAATTTGACTGATAAAATGGGCATTTTTCTTTCAGTAAAAGTTAGCTTGCAACTAATGAATAAGAGTTTTAGTTTATTAATTTCTCATTCCATTAGATGTTCTATATTCATTCACTACATTTTTTCAATCATTTTCTATTTCATTTTATGTATTTTCTCTATTTTGCATATTTGTTTAAATGGAAACTATTATTTCCTAACTGCATGTGTATGGTTAATACACAAATTTATTCTTGCTAGATATTACATTACAAAAATCACATTAATTGAAAAGTTTCGAAAGTAGTATTTGCACTTATAATTTCTTGTTACAGGAATAATGTATTTTTTCTCTACTTGCTTCTCCCTAAGGATCTTTCAGGTCTTTCAATTAATTGTTATTCTACAAGAATAACAAGAAAATACGTTTAATTTATTCAATTAGAAAAATGTACAAACTTCCAGAGTTGCATTGATGTTATCTGAGAAGTTTTAGTTAAAAACCTTTGCTTAGAGAAGAAAAGGCATTTTAGGAAGGACATTGCCACATCTGGATAAGATGACCAAAAAAAAAAAAAAATAACTCAATTGATCCATAGACTGCAATACTGTGTAGATGGCACAGATAAATATCAACAATCTAATCCAATACAACTTACCTATCAAAGGACAGAAGGGCTCCAAAGATGGGCAAGCTTGTTCAGTCAAGACTAATTTACAATTATCATGTAACAATTAGTGACTGCAGTTTGCCCTCTAGAGATTTCTCAAAATGTTGAGTTTAACTTTCAGTAGTGACCTTTGCTCCTTGTCAACCTTGGCTATTTATAGGCCTTGGTTTCAAGGTTAATGACATCATATCCATTATGCTGTCACTTTTTAAGGATAAATCAATTCTTAAATGACATCACTACGAGCACAATTTTTTCACATCAAGAGTCATTCTGACCGTTCACTTCACAATTTAATCATTGTGAAAGGAAACCGAATTGAAATGCCATCATATCAAAGGACACCTTTGTAGCAAGTGCTACCACATTTTCATATTTAAATTTTCATTGTTAAAAGTAAAGCTACTTTTAAATAACTTAAAAACATTAAGCTACAAGTTTTTAAAAATGGCACCAGAAAGCAGATTCTTTATACATTTTAGAATATGTATTTAGAAGAAAATAAAACTATATATACTCTCTTCAAATGATTTCATCTATAATCATATAAGTGGTAATGGAAAGTATAGTAGATTGAAATATATGAGACATTTTTAATTTCTTAGAAGACAAATGCTCACCTAGAAGGACCTTTGGAATAAGTGACTGTCATTTTGAAGTTCTTTCCTATTATAATATATGCCATGCCTCCATGACCCATTGTGAATTTTTAAAAATCAGTAATCATTTTAAGAAAGCTGTATGTATAAAACAACTTTTAAAATTTTTATACTAACTTAGAATATGGGTAAAATATTTGGTCCTATGATCTACATGTTGATATTTTAGGAACATTTCTGGGAGACCAGAAATTATTTAAAAACTAGGCATAGATATTCATGTAGCTTAAATGTGCTCTAAAAATTTTTAAATCTCATTCTGGAATCTATATTTATCTACATAGGTAATCAGATGGTCACAAAAATTAATATTCCTCTTTGTAGAATACATACAAGATTTTGATAATCTTAATAAAAGCTAAATGGGGTTCCTCATATAGCATTCTAAAGTCCTAGGTATGGTCTTTGTTTATTTAAATATGTTTAGGAGAATAAGGGTAATTATTCACAAAGACCTTCTCTGATATATCTTTGTTTGGCTGACAAGGCAAATGCGGATTCATTTATATCTTTGAAAGTTTTAGTCTGTGAGTTTAATTTCTACTTCCTGTTGCAGTGATTAATGTGATCAATTATTTCACCTCTATCGACATAGTGTCATTACAATTTAACTTCATCATTACATAATATTTTCTTGCATTGTTTTAAAAAGATACAGTTGATGTTTCTTATTTTGTGCCTTTTTGAGAAATGAGCTCCTTCCAGGCACAAACCTGGTAGCTGCCTGAGAAGCTCGGGTCCACCTTGAAACTTCTCTGCCATTGAGTGAATTAAGACCAGTTTTGTCATTTCTGTCTAAGATTTTCCCCCACAGACTGCCTTTTTTCATTTTTACTAAATGCAGCAATTGGACAGTGTTTATGTATCTAGAACAGATAAATAAATCCAAGTATGTTAATTAAATCTTTTGATGCAATATTTAATGTCATATAAATTTTTGAGAACAGAATCAAGAAAAAGATATCTCTCTTTTCCGGAGTAGCAACTGTAATCACAATATTTAAGCATTAACCCTAACAGGTTAGCTCTGATGTTTCATCAGCCTTTCACTCTCCACGTCAACCGGAATGAGAGCCATAGCTTGACGTAAGAATGCATATAATCTTTAAACATTAAAGTATAAATATTTTATCCATACTTACATGAAGTTCAGCTGGCTTCCTTTTGTATTATATCCTGCCATTGTCCATTCATTTTATCCTGATATCAAAAAGTCCTGCTATTTGCCTTTATCCAGTACAATAGAGGACTAACAATAGAAATGTTCAATGATGAAACCATGGTTACATTTGAAAAAGTTCTTTACGCGTTAGTCAGAGAGTCTATTAATTTGTGTGTGTGTGTGTGTGTGTGTGTGTGTGTGTGTGTGTGTCCTTCATTGGAGACCCAGTCTAGTAGTCTAGTACTTTAAAGAAAATTCTACCCTTAAGGGAAAATGAAATAAGAGATTATTTCAGAAATGCAACTACTTTTAATAAAAAATATTGGAGGCTTTTAAATAAGATGCAAAAAAAAAAAAAAAAAAGCAAAATGTACTCTTTAGTTTAACACATGTACAATTGGAACCTTGTTATGGGCACTATTTGCTCCACTCCAGTCAAATGTGCAGAGTGGGCATTGTGGATTCTGGCATCAGCCTGATTAAGACATGTTTGTAAGCTCTTGCCCCAAGAGATCCCATACATCATTGCTCTCAACCCATCATCCTGACCATACATAGCATCATTCTATCAGAAGTGCATGCTTTAAATGTTTCTATGCTAGAGTACTGTTCTGCTTTCAGAATTGGAATTCTTCCCTAAGACTATCCACGCAGCTTGTGCACACATCTTCTGCTGAGTATTTTCAGTTTCTACACCTAGGAGTGGACCCTGCTCTTTGGTTCTGTTTATCTCACAAGCATGGAATTGAGGAACTGTAAGACCCCCAAACGTCCTATTGCCAGAATGTAGCATTGCTGTGGTCCATTACCTCTGAGATAAGCTCTACCTTTTGAATTTATTAGCCTTCGCAATACCTTAATATTCATAAGCTTCCTTCATTTTCCATCCTCAATTTAGGATAAATAGTCTCCTCCACACAAGTTAACTATCCTGTATCCATTAAAGCCCAAATCACCACAGTATAACAAATACACACTTCAATATATAAGTTACTAATTTTGGAGTTCTTGACCTCTGAGGTCCCAAAGATTCCCCAACCCATTGCAACCTTTGCCATTGCTCATGGCGACCCTCCAGAACTTGATGGTAAGGTCCTATTGCTGAAGACACTATATGCTTCAGTCATAGAAATGGTGAAATCAAGCTGGTACAAACCTGCATTTTCGACAGTACAACCTAACATTCATAATGCTGGAATGTGCAATACAAGGTACTAAAGGGGAAAAATAATCATAGTTTGTATGCAGCTGTTGATCCTGAGAGGTACAAAAATGACTTGTGTTTCCAAGTAATGCTTAATGGTGCAAAAGAGACATAACTATCATGTGCATAACAACCAACTGATGTTTGGATTTATTCTTTTGCTCCATATCTGGTACCATTGCTGGGCTGAGAACCTATAGCTAGACAGACTGCAGGCTCTTGAAGAGAAGCTATTACCTGCTAAATGTATCTAGTACTATACTGATTCCTAATGGCTTACTATCATTCCCTGGATCAATGCATCTATCAACCTGAATCCCAGAAGTTTCTAATTTACTACAAAGTGTGATTAATAGAATGACCCTGGCCAAGGTGCAGATAATAAGAGAATGCAGAATATTTAGCCCTGAAGTGAACTTCTGCTCCAAAGTCTTATGGATTATTACAGAAGATGGAGACAGGAAGATTTTAAGAGTGTGAGGTTTTGGGTATCTGGAAGGAAATATTGTCATCTGGACACAGTCAAACAGCTTCAAACATAAACTTGGAAACTGTAACACCATGCCCAAAACCCGTGCAAGGCCAAGCCAGACTAAATCCCTTCATAGAGAAGGCAGTTGGGAACATTAGCTCAATGCATTCTGGGTAAGAGTGAGACCGCTTTCTTGAAATATGTTGCCTCTGAGAAGCCAGGCAGTCTAGTGAGAGATCATGCAAACAAGAATATTTTGCCAGCCCTCACTGGCCCTTGAAGATTCAAAGCAAAATAATAATAACAGTAACATCATAAAGTTGGATGAGTAAGGGACAGGGAATGAATGAATCCAGGAAGATTTGGGGAGGGAGAGATGAAATTCTTATCAAGCTAATAAAAAAATGTAAAAAAAAAAAATTCATGTAATAGTTTTCTATTATGAATGTTGTTATTAAAAGAAATGTTAAGGTTTTTTTTTTTTTAATGAAAAAGTCCCAAGGAGTTATGACAGTCAGAAGGAAGTGTTAGTAGCAGCAGAAGAAGCAGAACTGAGATAAGCTGATGGGGAGTGGTTCAAATGACACACATTCGTTAATGCACACATCAAACTTAGCAAATGAAAACATTCATTGGAAAAGTACAAACATACATCGAATAAGTAGTACTGTAACAGTGCACGTTGCTATTCTTGAGGATAGGATTGCTAGATCTCTGAAATTTCTTCTTCTGGATGCATTCAAAATTGAATTTAACTCAGTTTTGACTTGGTGGGGAATATAAAAGACAAGGCAGCATTTTTACTGGTACATAGTGAGACAGTCACGTTCCTACAAGACTACAGTTTCCAGTTTTAGACTCACACTAGATTCACTACATCACAGATCTTAATTTTAAAAAATCTTGTCTTTTACAACTAGTCAAAAAACTTTTTATCAGCTACAGCATATACGCAGATGTTGATTTTCTTCTAGTAGTGGTAAAAACAGTAAAGGAATTGGTGAAATAAATATAGACCATAAAACCTCTCTAATAAGTTAAATTCTTATTCAGAAGTCAAAACAATGATAGAATTGAGCCAAAAGTTCTTTTATTGAAAAATATTTCCATAGACTGTCTATTAATCCTATTTCCCGTCTCCAAATTCCTCCCAGATCAACCGATTTTTATAACAATCCAAATGTATGGTTTTCTCACAAACCACTAAAACAAGACCAGAACAAAAACTCGACACACACACACACACACACACACACACACACACACACACACACACCAGATAAACACAAAAATGAAAATCAAAATAAACACACAAAAGATCAATGAAGCAAAAAAATTCTCAAACAAAGCAAAATGAAACAGAAACTCTACCAAAATAGCATCAAGTTATTCTTGTGTTGGGCATTTGTTCTTTGGTATGGGTCCTGCCCTGAGTATGGTTAATAGATCCAGTAGGACTCCACTGGGTGGGGTGGGGGGCAGATGGTTTTTTCCTTTGCCAATATGTAATAATTGTAGATACCTTCTGGATTAGGGGTTGTATCTCATGAATACCTCCTTTTTTTAATGCTGGTATCCCAAGGTTGGAACCTGTGCTGGTCTTGGGAATACCAGCATTGTCTTTATGAGTTTGCATGTACATCAGTCCTATTTGTGACTGATGGGTATGTTCCTTTTGTACTCATTCCTCACTTCTGGCTCTTACATCTTCCGCCATATCACTCAGATAGATACCCGACACTTGAGACCACGATGAAGACATCTCATTAAGAACTGACTGGAGCTACAAGTTTTAAACATTCTTTATTAATGCCCATGGAAAGTAGTTTCACTAAATTTCAACCTAAATAGGGAAACAAAAGTTGCGTTTTCAACTAGCTCACATCCAAGTGTTTTAATTCAGCAACCATAAAAATTATCATAAATTATTTTTCTTCCTATAAAAGCATTTTCATTGCATTTAATAGAAATTTGAGAAGATAAATGAAAGGTTATTATTTTGTGCCACTGTTGTATTTATCTGAGGACCTTAATAACATCCTGGATTTTGTTTCAGTGGCAATTTTGCATTTCCAAAGATGATCACTCTACTTCCACTTGAAAGTTCTGACCTAATTATCACAGCATTTCATAAAACTTAAAATCCATTACTGCCACGATCAGCCTCCTTGATATTTTCTCATTTATTTAATTCACTTTATAATGAAATTCATTTCAAACTACTGGAAACTTGCCTTCATAAATCATTATTGTATCTTTGTTTAATAAGTGTAGGTTATCCCTCTGTTATTTCTGCTAGCTCCAGTTCACTATCCTTTGCTTCACACATGCGCAGATTAGTTTTGCACAGAGAATTGTCTGCCCTTCAGACTCTTTGTCTATGATGTTCTGAGTTTCCCAGGTTTTCCTTTAATTGCTTTTGTGATTTTTGTTTTACTTTTGCTGCTCTGATCAGAAGATAGAACTAGCATGTGTTAGGAATGTGTTTTGCTATAACCCACAGTCCTCGCTCCCCAATTTTTAGTGATCCCACCCCTTTCTTTCCCTCTAACCCCTTCTCTAATTATTATTAATCTCCCATTTATTTTGAGTAATTACTAAAAACATGCAAACCTACTCACAAAGGAAACTCTCTCTCCATTTTATTAGCTTTTGTTCATTTCTTAATGTCAATGTCCTCTGAGTAATAACATATTTGAACTTCATGTTTCTAAGCCTCTTCAGCGACCATTATTTAGACCATATGTTTAGAGCTTATATCTACAGATTTCCTATAGCAGGAGGGGTGATTCATCTATTCCAGGCACATATTTAAAAAAAAAATACCCACTTCCTTTTAGGATCATGGTACCGGATTGTTTCCCACATGACTCAGACTTTAAAGAGATGATGAGCAATTCAAGTGTGCTGACTTGGTCATCTGTCCCTGAGGACATTGTGTACAATCCAATTTATACATTCATAAAATGCTTCCTATTTCCTGGTGCCTTCATTTAGAGTTCTAGAAAGCCAATAGCTTTCCTTACAGACTTATATGAACATATTGGATCCAAATAGATGAATTGCACAGGTCAGTTTGAGATAAAGAGGAAATTATTTTTCTGTTACCCTAATCTTAAAGGTCTAACCCAAAGTACTTCATTTTAGTTTCTTAAACAAAACCAAGGTTCTCAAGATTTACAGAACCTTTTCTACCAAAGATACAATTATCCTAGCCAAACTTCATGCATTCCTACTTATCCAACATCTCTAAACAAGTGATTTGAGAGTGAGTAAATTTTCTTCTTTTTCTTTAATACCATCCACCCAGATATATCAAAATGTGATTATTGTGCTTTAAAAATAGATATTCAAAAATTAAGGGTAGTCAACTACAAAATATTGAAAATAGGAATGATTATTGCTTGACACCTCTACAATACTAAGCACATGTAAAATAATAGATAGAGTGTTTAGTGAACAATACACCCTAACATTTATTCCTTCTGCCTCTTGGATAGTAGGAGGGCAAGTCTGAAGAGATGGCCAGTTTGTGGGAGTACCAAGTCCTAAGGAACTTCCTGTGGATATTAGATACTCTTATGAAACAGCTTGGAGAAAGCCCTGCATGACCCCGCAGAGCTAAGCTACGTGTTTCAATTGCCAAAACTTCTTTGGTTTTGTTTTATCAAATTCAGCACTAGTCCCAAGATATGAGATATGAAGTTGCTAGGGAAATCATTTGAAAGCTACTTATTCTTAGCCACAATTGGTTTTCATTGTGTTACTAAGTAGTTGCATACAACGTAATGTATTTCAAATCAATCATTTTATCAATTCATTTGTGGCAAAATTATGCTTATCTCTGTTTAATATTGGGGGAGCAGATTACATGTTTGTACTCCCTTCTCAATTTAGTCAATCCTTGAGTGCACTTAATTACTATGTAAACAGTATTTTTGTATGATTCTAGACTGAACATGTAGTGCAATTTTTGCAATAGGCTTTTTAAAACTCTAATAGCCATTGCTAGTGTATTGTCTAAGCTGTCATCAAAAGATTGCCAAATTGTATTTATGTATCTAGGAAAGGAAGGGAGGAGGGAGAGGGAGGAAGGGAGGGAGAGAGGAAGAGAGAGAGAGAGAGAGAGAGAGAGAGAGAGAGAGAGAGAGAGAATGAGATTTAATGAAAAAAAGGCCTTGAAGGTAAATACAGCACGAGGAGTAGATTGGAGGATTTAGAGGAAGGAAAAGGGACAAGTAAATGGTGTAATTATTTTATAATTCCAAAACTAAAAGATTTTTCACATACACACACACAGAGGAGAGAGAGAGAAACCTGACAGAGAAAATTACATCATGCTGTTATGGCTAAGAAAAGATCACTAGCTTTTGAATGTCACCAAATCTTATATACTGGCTTCTAAATTCTCTAATACTTATCATCACCATCAATCAGCTGAGGAATTGTTCTGTGTACTGATTTGTGTGCTTCTACCCCCCCCCCCCATTCCTGTATCTCCAATTATAATCTAAGCTACTTAAAGGTGGCAGCTTTGGACTTTCTTTTACAGCTCATTTAAGACATATCTGCTGTGTTGTAGGTATGCTGTGTATGACCCTTCCCTACTTACACAGCAACTAGTAACTAGTAGTTCTTATCCACATAGAAGGGAAACTAAGTCATGCAGAGATTGAATTTGTGCATGTCTGTTCTTATAAATGACAAATCCAAGATTGACATGAACACCCTTAGCTCTGGCCCACTGCCTTCTCCCAGGAAGACAAATACTGTCACTTATAATCTAGGAACATTTTTAATACAATGTGGTTTCAAAAGACCAAAGCATCAGGTTAATGCCGTTTCAAAATTTTTCACTAAGATGCTTGCTACTGTCTCTACTTGCTTAATTTTTAAAGCCAGGTGGGGAGACAAAAAAGAACTATGTAGCAGATGGCAGGGAGTACCAAGCTGACTGGGCATGCTACATATTGCATATTTTCTGACTCAGTAAATGCCCTGAATTAGTGATGGTAGTGAGCACCACGGTTTAAGTGAATGGGGAGGAACAATGGCCAATAACTATCATCTTACCGTAACGATTCATTTCAGAGCAAAGCAAGGAAGCCAGAATTTGTCAGGCCATTTTTTTCCTAATTGTTGGAACTCACAGAGTACAGCTTTTCTACTAGAAGATGCCAGTTCCTTCTAGAAATGTGGTTAGTGGTTTTTCATAGATGTCTAACATGGAAACCGCAAGCAGGAAGACCTTTTGTTGAAATCCTAGATCAATAATAAACAAAGGAAGTACTCAATAAATATTTGGTATTGAGTAGTTTGCCTGATTTCAAGTATGATCTGTTAGTAAACACATTCAATCACTTTTCATCCACAGGAGCAAGAGTAGAGACTGAAGGAAAGGCTATTCAGAGACTGCCCCACCTTGTGATCCATCCCATGCACAGAGACCAAACCCTGACACTATTGCAGATGCCAAGATGTGCTTGCAGACAGGATTCTAGCATGGTTGTCCTCTGAAAGGCTTTTCCAGCACTTGACTAAGACAGATGCAGATATTCATAGCCAACCATTGGATTGAGCTCAGGAACCCCAATAGAAAACTTATGGGAAGGACTGAAGGAGCTGAAGGAGATTGCAATCCCATGGGATGAATGACAGTGTCAACTAACTGGACCCCTCAGAGCTCCCGATACTAAGCCATCAACCAAAAAGCATATATGGGCCAGCCCCTGGCTCCAGCTACATATGTAGCAGAGGCCTGCCTTATCTGGCCTCAGTGAGAAGGGATGATGCACTTGGCCCTGTTTGATGCCCCAGAAAAGGGAATGCTAGAGCATGAGGGAGAAGTGGGTTGGGGAGCACCATCATAGACCAAAAAGAAGGAGGGATGGGGTGGGAGGCTTGTGGAGGGGAGACCAGGAAGGGGGACAATATTTGAAATGTAAATAAATAAAATAATTAATTAAAAAAACAAATTTTCGGTCCATCTCTTTTTTAACACTGGAAGGTAGCAAATGAGAATTCCTTGGGACAGGAAAGATGGGTTGGTGGTTACAAGTACATAATATTCTTCTAGAAGCTCACTCATTTAACTAGACAGGCTGGTCAGTGAGTTTCAGGATGTGGTCTGTGTCACAAGTTAAAGGTATGTGCCATCAGGATTGCATGGCTTCTGAATATTTAAACTGAGTATCTTTCCTACGCATCAGAACTTTTCCGACTGTACCATCTTCCAACTTTTCAGATTTACAATAAATTTTACTTTTGCGAATAAATCTATTGCAACATAACCGTATCCATTCACTAATCAAGAAGCACAGAGAACAAAGTTCCACTCTAATTAAGAGAAACAGTCAAAAGAACTGACTTAAACCTTTGCCCACATTTCCCATGGTAAACAAAACTCTAGGAAGCTAAGTTACAGTACACTTTACTGAAAATGAGGATTAATTTTACCTATCCAGAAAAGAGCATCAAAATTCTCTAAGCATTAGCTGCTCTACACTTTTCCTTCAACTTTTGTTTCTACACAGACATCCCAGCATGCAAACATCAGCTTTACAACCTCTGGGGTCTATCTAATGTCCCCCACCTCTTAGCTCTTTACAGTGTAATTGGCTTTCCAGTTCCTTCTTTCCTATTACTTGGCTCAGCATGCACAGCCTGTTCCTTGTAAACTAGTGGGGATTGAAAGAGTTAATATGTTTGTTTGTTATAATAAGTTCTTAATCAGAATTAAGTAAGTATCAGAAAGCAGATGTTTGAAGATAGGAACAGGAGAATAAAAACAGTTTATGGGGCAGAATTATAGAAATATACTTTTAGAGTGAATGAATTGTGACTAGTTGTCACACAGTATCATCAAACATTAACCTATAAAGACAATTTGTTAAACCTTCAGGTTTTTTGAACTACTAACTAATATGTTATGGTTTATATTGGAACTTCAAATGCCCCCTTCACTTCCTAGCACATCCACAATCCATAGACTAAAATGATTTCCTTTAAAACAACTTCATATCACAGTTTGCGAGATTGGCCAACAATCTCAACAATCTCAATTGTGAGATTGAGATAATTGAGAATCTCCTAACAGTGGAAAAAAAATGATACAAAGAAAGATTCATTATCACAGATAACCTAACACTATCTGAGAAAAAAATCAACTTATTCTAAATGTATGTTTTTGCATTTATTTTTTTCCATACAGCTCAGACAACAAAACTGTACAGAAAGTGCATGTTACTGGCACGTTCAGCATTTTGTTACCAAAGAAAACTGGGGCTCGGCTTCCCCTAAGGGACATGTCACATCCCACATGTTATGCTGCTTTGATTTGTCTGAAGATTTCTTATTCAACATGCTGGAATATCCTGGTATAACTTTGTCCTACTTTTTGTCAGAAGGGCTTAAGTAGGTAGTGGTAAATATTATATACTTTAAATTACCTGGTGTTTGCTATCATTTTCATGTACTATGAGAGGAACTATGAATTATTTCATAAATACCCAGAATGAGTAAAGACTAGTTTGAACCACTGAGAGAATTGGATTTAGCCACTATTCCTTAATCAATAAATTGAGGGGAAAAGTATCTTCATTGAAGATTATGACAGGAGAACAGTCCATGTCCAAGAATCATAGCTTTAAACATGACTGTGAGTTCTGTGAACTCCAAGAATGGAGGCTTGCTCTGGAGGGATCAGTTTAACCCTGAGATGTTGAGGGAAGGAGAGGTTGGAGTGTTGAAGAACACAGCAGAATCTATTGGGCACCTGAAATGGCTAGTCTCAATTGTCAAGTCAATATTTAGGATCATCTCAGAGCCAGACCTCTGGGCATGCCTGCTGGAGATCACTCGCAGTCGGAAGTCCTACCCTGCCCACTGTGGGGAACACCATTATCTCGCTTGGATTCTGGGCTGTATGAAAATGAGAAATTGAGATGAGCATAAACACCCACTGCTCTCTGTGTTCTGAAAACACATGCAATGTGATCAAGGGCCCCAAGATTCTGTCACTTGCATGTCCTTGTCATGGTACACTGGACCCTCAAACTGTCAGTCAAATTAAATTATTTCCCCTTTAAGAGGATTTTGTCAAGATAGTTAGTCACAGCAATAGAAAAAGTAAGACAGCATCTTTTGTTTAAAAAGGCATTTCATAGTTCTTAAATGGAGCCATAGTATCCTTCTTGTCAAGATTAGAGAAGCCCCAAGATGTGATTTTTATTAATGGATATTGAACTAAAGAGGTTTTCTATGTGGCTACTGTTTCTTGGCCCTCTCCTGTGTTCATGTAATCTTCTTTTTAAATTTTTTTATTTTTGGTTTTTCGCGACAGGGTTTCTCTGTATAGCTCTGACTGTCCTGGAACTCACTCTGTAGACCAGGCTGGCTTCGAACTCAGAAATCCTCCTGCCTCTGCCTCCCAAGTGCTGGGATTAAAGGCGTGCGCCACTACCGCCTGGCACATGCAATCTTCTGTGTATCTGCCTACCCACTATTGTTGTGTCTGATGGTTGTAACTAGAACTAATGTCATATATATGCATATATGTCCATAATAACTCGTAAGTTTTTCTTACAAATCATAGCCTTAACATTACTGATGCAATTTTATTTACATATTGAGTTAAAATTTTTTATTGTTCATAATGTATTTTCTTTTTATATACTTAGTATTTTAAAAGGCCTGAGCAAAAAATTAAAGACACATTTTGGCCCATTTCTTAAATCTCTTTAAGAATAAACTACTGCAGACATCTATAGACATATTTATAAATAATGCTTCTTTCAAAAAATGCAACTCTACACCATCCAATTTACAGAATCATACTATTAAATGGATGTAAATAGATATAGCATAATATTCTCTGACATATAAATTCTCTATTATTTAGTGATAAAAAAATTTTAATTATATTGTAAGTAATATTATAATAGTGGGTTAATAGAAATAAGTCAAGAAATTTATCAGAGCCTACTAAGAAGTTTAGAAATTTTAATGATTTCTTCTAAATCTTTCTTAACTATTAAGAGACTAACAGCTTACTTGGTTTCTACCAACTATACAAATAGTGATCACAAATTCTTAATGAACACTGAATCTTTGCCAGACCAGATGGTGTCTACCTATTGTCTCCTTTTCTCATCTTAAATCAATTGTTATGAAAAACATGCTATTAAAATAAAGTTTTTAACTTTATGAAGGAATTGTACCGTGCCCCGATAAATCAAAAATATACTTCATATTGGTTGGAAAATGTTGTTTATAATAAAAGGTAACCTTCTGATGAGGCAGTTAGCACACCATATGGAAGCTTTTTATTTTTCATTTCAATGTACTATGTATTGGGTTCTTTGAATTTATATATTCAGAATAGAAAAATCAGAATAATTTTCTGATACGAACATAAGAATAGAGCACATTTATTAATAGTAGGAAAACTTGCAATAACAATGCATTAAATATCACATAATAAAGACAGCCAAAAGAGGACAAGATATTTCTTGATATTCTGATGCCGTATCACCAAAGACTGTTCCATACACGTCTTAACATGTATCCACATAAAGCATTCATTTCATAGGCAGGAAACAAAATGACTTTTGTCTGTTACTGAAATAGATTTCCTGGTTTTCAGTTTTGATTATATACTACAAATGGACTTCAAATATTTTTTTACAAAAAGTTAACAACAAAAACTGAGCATGGGGCACATATCTTTAGTCCCAACATTAGAAGAAGCAGAGAGAGGTAGATCTCTCTGAAATCAAGGCTAGCCTGCTCTACATATCAAGTTCAAGGTCAGACAGACCTACAAAATGAGATCCAGTCTTTACAAAAAGAAAATCAACAGCAAAACCCAATATTCATTCCTAAAATAAGCATCTTTAGATATACAACTCTTTTTTAAAAAAAATATCTTATACAATGGTGAATACTTAGAAAGTTCTGGATTTTAACAAGTCTGACCAACTAACCTGCTTGCTTGAGCAGGTTTTCAGTTCCCCTGGGATTCACGAATGCTTTCGATCCGTTGGTCTAGCCTATAGGGAGTTCTATTCTTTTTCCTCTTCTTTTTCCTCTTCTTTTTCCTCTTCTTCATCAGAGCTGCTCTTGGTACTGCTGCAGCTGGAGGAGCTGGAGTCTGAGGAGGAGGAGGAGCTAGAGAGGCTTTTATCTGAGTCACTGTCCTCTGAAGACGATGAGGAAGAAGTCTTGCTCTCTGATGAAGACTCACTGGCCAAGCTGTCACTGCTAGAGGTACTGGAACTCATGACACTATTAAACCTCTTCTTCTTGGTCTTTCTCTCTATGAACATCATAGTGTCCAGGTCTCCATGGCTGGGGAAGCAAGAGAGAGTTGATTTACTGTGTTCTGGGAATAATTTTGTCTGCAAACGCAGTGTGTCCTATTCCACAAATATTGAAATCTAACCCATATTTTCATGAATCGAACAAAGAAGATATACAAGATACTCCTGTGTAGACAGGTCATGAGCAGGCTCATAGTGAATCTTATATGTGAGGCTTATGAACACTCATGCAGTAAAATGAACTCTGACAGACAGGATCTGTGCCA
>JAJTUV010004148.1:0-24067 GCA_021653895.1 Mastomys natalensis | reverse complement strand
AAACCAGTTGCTGTTTGAAAGCTGAAACCCCATAAGTGAAATGCTGTAACTTCTATGGAGTACCGCAAAGCAACCATTGTGAAAACCCCAGCTAATGCAGCTATAGGAAGGCTGAAAACATGGCATCTCTTTGGGTGAGTCTCTGTTAAAGACTGCTTGTTTGGGTTTGTTCCTAGGCCCTTGGAAAAAGCAGGTCAACCTCTGCTTGTTGGCTATAGGACGTCCAAACCATTGTGTTTTAAAGCTGAAACGCCTAAGAGTGAAATGCAGTAACCTTCTATGGAAGTCCTGCAAACAACTCATTGTAAACCCAGCTAACTGCAATACAGGCCGCCTGAAAACTGGAATGCGGTTGGAGGTGACACTCTGTTACGACATGCTGTTTGGATTTGGCATGGCCTTTGGAAACAGCTGTCCAGCCTTGCATTGTTTGTTCTTGCCGTCCAATTAGGTTGCGTTTAAAGCTGAAAAACACACTATAGTTAATGAAATAACCTTCTATGGAAGTCCTTGCAAATCAAACATTGTAATACCCCAGCTAACTGCAGCTACTATGTGGGCTGAAAACTGCCATGTAGCTTAGGGTGCGTCTTGTAAAACATGGTTTGGATTTGGGTTTAAAGGCCCTTGAAGAGCGTCCAGCCTCTAGCATTGTTTGCTCTAGCACTCCAAAATGGTTGCTTTTTTAGAATTAAAAGCCCTTATAGAGTGTAATGCAGAAACCTTCTAGGAAGACCGCAAAGCAATCAATTTTAAACCTCAGCTAAATGTAACTAGTAAGGCTGAAACAGGGCAGCAGCTTAGAGGTGACGTTTCGTTAAGACATGCGTTTGGATTTGGGCATAGGCCCTTTGAACTGCGGGCCGGCCTTAGCATTGTTGGCTATAGGACTCCAAAACCAGTTGCTGTTTTAAAGCTGAACGCCCTTAGATGAAATGCGTAACCTTCTTTGGAAGTACCGCAAAGCAACTCATTGTGAATACCCCAGCTAACTGCAATACATCAGGGAAAACTGGAATGCAGTTATGGTGACGTCTCTGTTAAGACATTTGTTTTGGATTTAGGCATGGGGCCCTTGGAACAGCCGGCCAGGCCTCCAACCTTTTTTTCTGTAGGAGTCCAAACCAGTTGCTGTTTGAAAGCTGAAACCCCTTAGTTGAAATCTGTAACCTTCATGGAATACCTAAAAGCAACTCATTTTTGAAAACCCCGTAACTGCAGCTACTAGGCAGCCTGAAAACAAGGATGCAGGTTGGAGGGACGTTCTAGTTAAGATTGCGTTTGGATTTGGGCATAGGCCCCTTTGGAACACTTTTTCCAGGTCTCTAGCATTGTTTGCCTGCTGTCCAAATGGTTGCTTTTTTAAAAAAGATGAAAAGCCCTATAGGTTAATGCAGAATTTTGTATGGAAGTACCTGCAAAGCAAATCACTGTGAACCCCCCTAACTCAATACTAGGAGCCTGAAAACATGAAATGCAGGTTGGAGGTGAGTCTAGAAAATGCGTTTGGCTTGGGCATAGGCCCTTTGGGAACAGCTGTTCCAGGCCTCTAGCATTGTTTGCCAACATGTCCAAATAGGTTGCGTTTTAAAAGATAAAAGCCCATGGTAAATGCAGAATTTTGTATGGAATTCCGCAAAGCAAATCACTGTGAATACCCCAGCCAACTACAATATAGGCAGGCGAAAAATGGAATGCAGGTGGAGTTGCCGCTCTGTTAAGCATGCTGTTTGGTTTGGACCGGGCCCTTGGAACACCGGCCAGGCCTCTAGCATTGTTGGCTTAGGACTCCAAACCATTGCTGTTTTAAAGCTGAAAACGCCCTAAGAGTGAAATGCAGTAACCTTCTAGGAAGTACCTGCAAAGAAAACCTGTGAATCCCAGTAACTGCAACTATGGCAGCCTGAAACATGGAATGCAGGTTGGAGGTGAGTCTATGTTAAACATGCTTTTTGGATTTGGGCATGGCCCTTTGGAACAGCTTGTCCAGGCCTTAGCAGTTTGCCATAACGCCAAAATAGCCTGCTGTTTTAAAGTGAAAAGCAACTATGTGTAATGCAGTAACCTTCTATGAAAGTCCTTGCAAAGAAACCCTTGTGAATACCCCAGCAATGAGCTACAGGCGGCGAAAAATGAATGGCTTAAGGGGAATCTCTTTAAGTTCAGTTGTTTGGATTTGGGCTAGGCGTTGGAACGCCAGCCGCCCCCCTTGTTTGCTTTAGGATGTCCAAAGAAATTGCTGTTTTAGGCCTGAAACGCCCAAATAAAAGGAAGCAAACCTTCTATGGAGTACCTGCAAAGCAAATCAGTGAACCCCCTAACTGCAACTACTAGGCAGGCTGAAAACAGGCATGCAGCTTAGAGGGAGGCTTGTTAAGCCATGCTGTTTGGTTTGGGCATGGCCCTTGGAACAGCAGGTCAGGCTTTAACACCCTTGGTTAGGACGTCCGAACCGTTCTGTTTTAAAGCTGAAACGCCCTATAGGTGAAAATGCAGTAACCTTTATGGAAGTACCTGCAAAGAAAACCCATTGTGAATATTCACTAACTGCAACTATAGGCACCTGAAAATATGGCAACAAGTTGGGGGGAGTTATGTAAGCATGGTTTGGATTTTGGGCATAGGCCCTTTAACACTTTCCCGGCCCTAGATTGTTGTCCAGCACTCCAAACAGGTTGCTGTTTAAAAGTGAAAAGCACACTTAGGTAAGAGTAACCTTCTATGGAAGCCTTGCAAAGCAACCCATTGTGAATACCCCAGCTAATGGCTATGGCAGGCTGAAACTGGAAGCTGCTTAGGGTACTCTTGTTAAGAATTGTTTTTGGATTTGGTCGTAGCCCTGGAACACCGGCCACCCTCCGCATTATTTGCTATGGTTCCAAAGAGTTGCTGTTCTAGGCCTGAAACCCCTATAGTGTGTAATGCAGAAACCTTCTAGGAAGTACCAGCAAAGCAATCATTTGAATACCCAGTAACTGCAACACAGCAGGCTAAAACATGGCATGCAGCTTAGTGGACGTCTCTGTTTATTAGTTGTTTGGATTTGGGCATAGGCCCTCGGAAGAGCTGGCCTGGCCTCCAGCATGTTTGCTTAGCACGTCAAATAGGTTGCTGTTTTAAAGCTAAACGCCCTATAGAGTGAAATGCTGTTAACTTTCTATGGAAGTACCTGCAAAGCAACTCATTGTGAAAACCCCAGCTAACTGCAGCTACTAGGAAGGCTGAAAACATGGCATGCTGCTTAGAGGTGACGCTCTGTTAAAGACATGCTGTTTGGATTTGGGCCTAGGCCCTTGGACAGCAGGTCAGGCCTCAGCATTGTTGCTATAGGACGTCCAAACATTGCTGTTTTAAAGCTGAAACGCCCCTATGAGTGAAATGCAGTACTTCTATGGAAGTACCTGCAAAGCACTCATTGTGATACCCCAGCTAACTGCAACTACTAGGCCCTGAAAACATGGAATGCAGGTTGGAGGTGACGCTCTGTTACGACATGCGTTTGGAATTTGGGCATAGGCCTTTGGAAACAACTGTCCAGGGCCTCTAGCATGTTTTGCCTAAGCTCCAAATAGGTTGCTGTTTTAAAGATGAAAAGCCCTATAGAGTATAATGCAGAATTTCTTGATGGAAGTACCTGCAAAGCAAATCCTGTGAATACCCCAGCTAACTGCAATTACTAGGCAGGCTGAAAACATGGAATGCAGTGGGGTGCCGTCTCTGTTAAGGACATGCTTGTTTGGATTTGGACACGGGCCCTTGGAACAGCCGGCCAGGCCTCTAGCATTGTTGGCTATAGGACGTCCGAACCAGTTGCTGTTTTAAAGCTGAAACGCCCTATAGAGTGAAAATGCCAGTAACCTTCTATGGAAGTACCTGCAAAGCAACTCATTGTGAATACCCCAGCTAACGCAACTATAGGCATCCTGAAAACAGGAATGCGGTTGGAGGTGACGTCTATGTTAAACATGCTTTTTGATTTGTGCATAGCCCTTTGGAACAGTCCCAGGCCTCTAGCATTGTTTGCATAGCACGTCCAAATACCTGCTGTTTTAAAGCTGAAAAGCACATATGGTAATGCAGTAACCTTCTATGGAAGTCCTTGCAAAGCAACCCATTGGAATACCCCAGCTAACTGAGCTACTAGGCAGGCTGAAAACATAGAATGCTGCTAAGTGGTGACATCTCTGTTAAGTCATGTTGTTTGGATTTGGGCATAGGCCCTTGGAACAGCCGCCAGCCCTCCAGCACTGTTTGCTATAGGATGTCCAAAGAAATTGCTGTTTTCAGGCCTGAGACGCCCTATAGAGTCAAATGCGTAACCTTCTATGGAAGTACCTGCAAAGCAAATCACTGTGAATACCCCAGCTAACTGCCCTAAGGCGGCGAAAACATGGCATGCAGCTTAGGTGACGGCTTGTTAAGACATGCGTTTGGATTTGGGCATAGGCCCCTTGGAACAGCAGGTCGGCCTTTAACACTGTTGGCTATGGACGTCCGAACCAGTTGCTGTTTTTAAAGCTAAACGCCCTATAGAGTGAAATGCAGAAACCTTCAATGGAAGTACCGCAAAGCAACTCATTGTGAATACCCCAGCTAACTGCAACTACTAGGAGCCTGAAAACAGGAATGCAAGTTGGAGGGGCGTCTATGTTAAGACAGCTGTTTGGATTTGGGTAGGCCCTTTGGAACTGCTGTCCAGGCCTCTAGCATTGTTTGTCACAGCACGTCCAAACAGGTTGCTGTTTTAAAGCTGAAAAGCACACTATAGTGAATGCAGTAACCTTCTATGGAAGTCCTTCAAGCAACCCATTGTAATACCCCAGCTTAACTGAGCCACTATGGGGCTGAAAACATGCCATGTAGCTTAAGGTGACTTTCTCTTTAAAGACTGCTGTTTGGATTTGGGCATGGCCTTGGAAGACTTCAGGCCTCTAGCATTGTTTGTTATAGCACGTCCAAATAGGTTGCTGTTTTAGAATTGAAAAAGCCTATAGAGTGTAATGCAGAAACCTTCTTTGGAATCTGAAAGCAACTCATTGTGAATACCCCGCTAACTGCAAATACTTGCAGGTGAAAACATGGAATGCAGCTTGTGGTGACGTCTCTGATAAGACATGTTGTTTGGATTTAGGCATGGGCCTTGGAACAGCCGCCGGCTCCCAACATTGTTTGCTATAGGACGTCCAAACCAGTTGCTGTTTGAAAGTGAAACGCCCCTATAGAGGAAAGCAGTAACCTCGTATGGAATACCTGCAAAGCAACCCATTTTGAATACCCCAGCTAAAATGTAACTAGTGGAAGGCTGAAACATGGCATGCCGTTAAAGGTGAGTCTTGTTAAAACTGATGTTTGGATTTGGGCATAGGCCTTGGAACAGCCGGCCGGCCTCTAGCATTGTTGGCTAAAACTCCAAACCAGTTGCTGTTTTAAAGCGAAACGCCCTATAGAGTGAAATGCAGTAACCTCTATGGAGTACCTGCCAAAGCAAATCATATGATTTCCCTAGTAATGCAGCTACTAGGCAGGCTGAAAACATGGAATGCTGCTTAGAGGTGACATCTCTGTTAAGACATGTTGTTTGGATTTGGGCGAGCCCTTGGAACAGCCGGCCAGCCCTCCGCCTTTTGCTATAGGATGTCCAAAAGTTGCTGTTCTAGGCCTGAAACGCCCTATAGTGTGTAATGCAGAAAGCTTCTATGGAAGCAAACAGCAAAGCAATCATTTTGATACCCCATCTAATGAACTACTAGGCAGGCTGAAAAACATGGCATGCAGCTTTAGTGGTGACGTCTCTGTTATTATATGTTGTTTGGATTTGGCATAGGCCCTCGGAAGAGCTGGCCTGGCCTCCAGCATTGTTTGCTATGCCGTCAAATAGGTTCTGTTTAAAGCTGAAAACGCCCTATAGAGAAATGCTGTAACCTCTATGGAATGTACCTGCAAAAGCAACTCATTGTGAAAACCCCAGCTAACTGCAGTACTAGGAAGGCTGAAAA
Organism: Mastomys natalensis; assembly: GCA_021653895.1. NCBI lineage: Eukaryota > Metazoa > Chordata > Mammalia > Rodentia > Muridae > Mastomys > Mastomys natalensis. The sequence goes on along the minus strand of JAJTUV010004148.1, from coordinate 18,071 downwards.
CAGGCTGCTGTTTAGAGGTGACGTTTTGTTAAACATGCGTTTGGATTTGGGCCTAGGCCCTTGGAAGAACAGCAGGTCAGGCCTCTACATTGTTGGCTATAGGCGCCAAACCCATTGCGTTTTAAAGCGAAACGCCCTTATAGAGTGAAATGCAGTAACCTTCTATGGAAGTCTGCAAAGCAACTCATTGTGAATACCCAGCTAACTGAACTCTAGACCGCCTGAAAACATAACATGGAAAGTGCCAGGTTGGAGGTAGGTACGAACTCTGTCGACATGCTGTTTGGATTTGGGCCATAGGCCCTTGGAACAGCTGTCCCCGTCCCCGCAGGTGTAGCCATAGCATGTCCAAATAGGTTGCTGTTTTAAAGATGAAAAGCCCTATAGAGTTATAAGCAGAATTCTGTATGGAAGTACCTTCAAGCAAATCACGTGAATACCCCTGCTGACTGCAATACTAGGCAGGCGAAAACATGGAATAAGTTGGAGGGGACACGTCTATGTTAAGACATGCTTTTTTGGATTTGGCATAGGCCCCTTTGGAACAGTGTCCAGGCCTCTAGCATTGTTTGCCATAGCAGTCCTATAGCCTGCTGTTTTAAAGCTGAAAAGCACCTATGTAATGCAGTAACCTTCTATGGAAGTCCTTGCAAAGCACCCATTTTGAATACCCCACTAACTGAGCATAACAGGCTGGAAAACAGGCATGCAGCTTAGAGGTGACGTTCCGTAAAGACTTTCTGTTTGGATTGGGGCATAGGCCCTTTGGAACAGCTGTCCAGGCCTCTAGCATTGTTTGCCATAGCACGTTTCAAAAGGTTGCTGTTTTAAAGATGAAAAGCCCTATAGAGTGGAAAGCAGTAACCTTCTATGGAAGTCCGGCAAAGAAACCCATTGTGAAAACCCCGCTAAATGTCACAAGTAGAAAGGCTGAAAACAAGGATGCAGCTTAGAGGGACGTCTCTGTAAAGACTTTTGTTTCGATTTGGGCATGGCCCTTTGGAACAGCTGTCCAGGCCTCTAGCATTGTTTGCCATAGCCGTTCAAATAGGTTGCTGTTTTTAAAGATAGAAAAGCCCTATAGGTATAATGCAGAATTCTGTATGGAAGTACCTGCAAAGCAAATCACTGTGAAATACCCCAGCTAACTGCAATACTAGGCAGGCTGAAAACATGGAATGCAGGTTGGAGGTGCCGTCTCTGTTAAGACATGCTGTTTGGATTTGGGCAGGGCCCTTGGAACAGCCGGCCAGGCCTCTAGCATTGTTGGCTATAGGACGTCCAAACCAGTTGCTGTTTTAAAGCTGAAAACGCCCTATAGAGTGAAATGCAGTAAACCTTCTATGGAAGTACCTGCAAAGCAATCATTGTGAATACCCCAGCTAACTGCAACTACTAGGCATCCTGAAAAACATGGAATGCAGGTTGGAGGTGACGTCTATGTTAAGACATGCTTTTTGTATTTGTGCATAGGCCCTTTGGAACAGATTGTCCAGCCTCTAGCATTGTTTGCCATAGCACGTCAAATAGCCTGCTTTTTAAAGCTGAAAAGCACACTATAGTGTAATGCAGTAACCTCTATGGAAGTCCTTGCAAAGCAACCCATTGTGAATACCCCAGCTAACTGAGCTACTAGGCAGGCTGAAAACATAGAATGCGCTAAGAGGTGACATCTCTGTTAAGTCATGTTGTTTGATTTGGGCATAGGCCTTGGAACAGCCAGCCAGCCTCCAGCCCTGTTTGCTATAGGATGTCCAAAGAAATTGCTGTTTCAGGCTGAGACGCCCTATAGAGTCAAATGCAGTAACCTTCTATGGAAGTACCTGCAAAGCAAATCACTGTGAATACCCCAGCTAACTGCAACTACTAGGCAGGCTGAAAACATGGCATGCAGCTTAGAGGTGACGGCTCTGTTAAGACATGCTGGTTTGGATTTGGGCATAGGCCCTTGGAACAGCAGGTCAGGCCTTTAACACTGTTGGCTATAGGACGTCCGAACCAGTTGCTGTTTTAAAGCTGAAAACGCCTATAGAGTGAAATGCAGTAAAACCTTCTATGGAAGTACCTGCAAAGCAACTCATTGTGAATACCCCAGCTAACTGCAACTACTAAGGCAGCCTGAAAACATGGAATGCAAGTTGGAGGGACGTCTATGTTAAGCATGCTGTTTGGATTTGGGCATAGGCCCTTTTGGAATGCTGTCAGGCCTCTAGCATTGTTTGTCACAGCACGTCCAAACAGGTTGCTGTTTTAAAGCTGAAAAGCACACTATAGTGTAATGCAGTAACCTTCTATGGAAGTCCTTGCAAAGCAACCCATTGTGAATACCCCAGCTAACTGCAGCCACTATGGTGGGCTGAAACATGCCATGTAGCTAGAGGTGACGTCTCTGTAAAGAATGCTGTTTGGATTTGGGGCATAGGCCCTTGGAAGAGCTGTCCAGGCCTCTAGCATTGTTTGTTATAGCACGTCCAAATAGGTTGCTGTTTTAGAATTGAAAAGCCCTTATAGAGTGTAATGCAGAAACTTCTATGGAAGTACCTGCAAAGCAACTCATTGTGAATACCCCACTAACTGCAAATACTATGCAGGCTGAAAACATGGAATGCAGCTTAGTGGTGACGTCTCTGATAAACATGTTGTTTGGATTTAGGCATGGGCCCTTGGAACAGCCGGCCAGGCCTCCAACATTGTTTGCTATAGGACGTCCCAACCAGTTGCTGTTTGAAAGCTGAAAGCCCTATAGAGTGAAATGCAGTAAACCTCGTATGGAAGTACCTGCAAAGCAACCCCATTTGAATACCCCAGCTAAATGTAACTAGTAGGAAGGCTGAAAACATGGCATGCCGCTTAGAGGTGACGTCTCTGTTAAAACATGATGTTTGGATTTGGGCATAGGCCATTGGAACAGCCGGCCAGGCCTCTAGCATTGTTGGCCTAAAGGACGTCCAAACCAGTTGCTGTTTTAAAGCTGAAACGCCCTATAGAGTGAAATGCAGTAACCTTCTATGGAAGTACCGCAAAGCAAATCCTATGAATACCCTAGCTAACTGCAGCTCTAGGCAGGCTGAAAACATGGAATGCGCTTAGAGGTGACATCTCTGTTAAGAACATGTTGTTGGATTTGGGCGTAGGCCCTTGGAACAGCCGGCCAGCCCTCCAGCACTATTTGCTATAGGATGTCCAAGAAGTTGCTGTTCTAGGCCTGAACCCCCTTTATTAGTGTGAATGCAGAAAGCTTCTATGGAGTACCAGCAAAGCAACTTCATTTTGAATACCCCATCTAACTGCAACTACTAGGCGGCTGAAAACATGGCATGCAGCTTAGTGGTGACGTCTCTGTTTTATTGGTTGTTTGGATTTGGGCATAGGCCCTCGGAAGAGCTGGCCTGCCTCCAGCAATTGTTTGTTATAGCACGTTCAAATAGGTTGCTGTTTTTAAAGCTGAAAACGCCCTATAGAGTGAAATGCTTGTAACCTTCTATGGAAGTACCTGCAAAGCAACTCATTTGAAAACCCCAGCTAACTGCAGCTACTAGGAAGGCTGAAAAACATGGCATGCTGCTTAGAGGTGACGTCTCTGTTAAGACATGCTGTTTTGGATTTGGGCCTAGGCCCTTGGAACAGCAGGTCAGGCCTCTAGCATGTTGGCTATAGGACGTCCAAACCGTTGCTGTTTTAAAGCTGAAACGCCCTATAGAGTGAAATGCAGTAACCTTCTATGGAAGTACCTGCAAAGCAACTCATTGTGAATAACCCAGCTAACTGCAACTACTAGAACGCCTGAAAAACTGGAATGCAGGTTGGAGGTGACGACTCTGTTACGACCATGCTGTTTGGATTTGGGCCTAGGGCCCTTTGGAAACAGCTGTCCAGCCTCTAGCATTGTTTGCCATAGCATGTCCAAAAGGTTGCTGTTTTAAAGATGAAAAGCCCTATAGAGTATATGCAGTATTTGATGGAAGTACCTGCAAAGCAAATCACTGTGAATACCCCTGACTGCAATACTAGGCAGGCTGAAAACAGGTAATGCAAGTTGGAGGGGACGTCTTGTTAGACATGCTTTTTGGATTTGGGCATAGGCCTTGGAAAACAGCTTGCCAGCGCCTCTAGCATTGTTTGCATAGCACGTCCATATAGCCTGCTGTTTTAAAGCTGAAAAGCACACTATAGTGTAATGCAGTAACCTTCTATGGAAGTCCTTGCAAAGCAACCCATTTTGAATTACCCCAGCTAACTGAGCTACTACGAAGGCTGAAAACATGGCATGCAGCTTAGAGGTGACGTCTCCGTAAAGACTTTTTTTTGGATTTGGGCATAGGCCCTTTGGAACAGCTGTCCAGGCCTCTAGCATTTTTTGCATAGCACGTCAAATAGGTTGTGTTTTAAAGATGAAAAGCCTATAGAGTGAAATGCAGTAACCTTCTATGGAAGTCCTTGCAAAGAAACCCATTGTGAAAACCCAGCTAAATGTCACAAGTAGAAAGGCTGAAAACATAGCCTGCTGTTTTGAGACGCTGAAGCTTTACTTTTGTATGCAGTAACCCTATGGAAAGTCCTCTAAGCACCATTGTGACATCCCAGTTCAAAAGGTGATGCTATTAAAGATGAAAGCATAGGATATGCAATTTGATGGAAGTCTGCTGATTACACATGTTGTTTGGATACCCCTAGCAACTGCAAACTAGGCCAGGCTACATGAATGTGGTTGGAGATGGCGTCTTTAAAATTGTTTGGTTTAGGGACGGGCCCGGATCAGAGTGCCAAATCAGATTTCTAGGGAGTCCTGCAAAGTTCTATTTAAATGTGAAACCCCAGTGAAACAGTAAACTTAGGCAAGTACAAAAACATTGGATGACCCTTAGGTACTCTGTAAGACTGTGTTTGGAAACATGGGATGGGTTGGAGACGTCTGGTTAAGGCCCTAGCTTTGTTGTTTGCGATAGGCGCCTTTAGAAGTGCGTTTAGCTGAAGCACTTTAGTGCCTGCCATAACCTTCTTTAAAAGTCTGCAAAGCAACATTGTGTAAATCCAGCTAATTTCAGGATCTAGAAGCAATTGCTGACCCGCTAACTGACTAAGGCAGGCTGAAAAATAATGCTCAAGAGGTGCTCTCTTTTAAGTTTTGTTTGGATTTGGGCATAGGCCCTTGGAACAGCCAGCAGCCCCGCCTTTTTTCTATGGATTTCCAAAGAATTGTTTCGCCAGAAGAAGCCTTTAGAGTGTAAGCAAAAGCCTTATAGGTGAAATGCAAGAACTTCTTGGAAGATACCCAGCACGAAATACATCAGGCGAAAACACGAAGCAGCTTAGTGGGACGGCCTGTTAGAATTCATGGATTTGCATGCTGGTGAACAGCCCTGTCCCAACATTGTTTGGATTTGGGTCCGAACCGAAGTGCTTTGAAAGCTCAAGCCTTGAGTGAAAGCGTAACCTTCTATGGAAGTTACCTTGCAAAGCAAACGCTAACCAGTAATGCGAACTTCTAGGCAGTAAAACAGGAAAGCTGCTTAGGGTGACATCTCTGTTAAGCATGTTGTTTGGATTGGGAAAGCCCTGGAACGCGGCAGGCCCGCCCTTTTGCTATGATGTCCAAAGAATTGCTGTTCTAGGCCTGAACGCCCTTTGGTTGTTAATGCAGAAACCTTCTATGGAAAGTACCAGCAAAGCAACTCATTTTGAATACCCCAGCTAACTGCAACTACTAGGCAGGCTGGAAAAATGGCATCAGCTTAGTGGTGACGTCTCTGTTATTATTGTTGTTTGGATTTGGGCATAGGGCCCTCGGAAGAGCTGGCCTGGCCTCCGCATTGTTTGCTATAGCACGTCAAATAGGTGCTGTTTTAAAGCTGAACCCTATAAGTGAAATGCGAACCTTCTAGGATACTGCAAAGCAACTCATTGTGAAAACCCAGCTAATGCAGCTCTAGGAAGGCTGAAAACAGGCTGTGCTTAGAGGTGACTCTCTGTTAAGACATGCTTTTGGATTTGGCCGGCCCTTGGAACAGCAGTCGGCCTAGCAGTGGCATAGGACTCCAACCAGTTGCTGTTTAAAGCTGAAACGCCATAAGTGAATGCAGTAACCTTTATGGAAGTACTGCAAAGCAATCATTGTGAGTACCCCAGCTAACTGCAACTATAGACCGCCTGAAAACATGGAATGCAGGTTGAGGGACGACTCTGTTACGACATGCTGTTTGGATTTGGGCATAGGCCTTTGGAACAGCTGTCCAGTCTCTAGCATTGTTTGCCATAGCATGTCCAAATAGTTGCTGTTTTAAAGATGAAAAGCCTATAGAGATAATGCAGAAATCTTGTATGGAAGTACCTGCAAAGCAAATCACTGTGAATACCCTGCTGACTGCAATACTAGGCAGGCTGAAAACATGGAATGCAGTTGGAGGGGACGTCTATGTTAAGACATGCTTTTTGGATTTGGGCATAGGCCCTTGGAACAGCTGTCCAGGCCTCTAGCATTGTTTGCCATAGCACGTCCATATAGCCTGCTGTTTTAAAGCTGAAAAGCACCTATAGTGTAATGCAGTAACCTTCTATGGAAGTCCTTGCAAAGCAACCATTGTGAATACCCAGCTAACTGAGCTACTACGAAGACTGAAAACATGGCATGCAGCTTAGAGGTGACGTCTCCGTAAAGACTTGCTGTTTGGATTTGGGCATAGGCCATTGGAACAGCAGGCCAGGCCTCTAGCATTGTTGGCTATAGGACGTCCAATCCAGTTGCTGTTTTAAAGCTGAAACGCCCTATAGAGTGAAATGCAGGAACCTTCTATGGAAGTCCTTGCAAAGAAAACCCATTGTGAAAACCCCAGCTAAATGTCCAAGTAGAAAGGCTGAAAACATGGCATGCAGCTTAGAGGTGAACGTCTCTGTAAAGACTTTCTGTTTGGATTTGGGCATAGGCCCTTTGGAACAGCTGTCCAGGCCTCTAGCATTGTTTGCGATAGCACGTCCAAATAGCCTGCTGTTTTAAAGCTGAAAAGCACACTATAGTGTAATGCAGTAACCTTCTATGGAAGTCCTTGCAAAGCAACCCATTGTGAATACCCAGCTAATGAGCTACTAGGCAGGCTGAAAACATAGAATGCTGCTTAGAGGTGACATCTCTGTTAAGTCATGTTGTTTGGATTTGGGCATAGGCCCTTGGAACAGCCAGCCAGCCCTCCACCCATGTTTGCTATAGGATGTCCATAGAAATTGCTGTTTCAGGCCTGAAACGCCCTATAGAGTGAAATGCAGTAACCTTCTATGGAAGTACCTGCAAAGCATATCACTGTGAATACCCCAGCTAACTGCAAATACTATGCAGGCTGAAAACATGGAATGCAGCTTAGTGGTGACGTCTCTGTTAAGACATGTTGTTTGGATTTAGGCATGGGCCCTTGGAACAGCGGCCAGGCCTCCAACATTGTTTGCTATGAGACGTCCAAACCAGTTGCTGTTTGAAAGCTGAAACGCCCTATAGAGTGAAATGCAGTAACCTCTATGGAAGTACCTGCAAAGCAACCCATTGTGAATACCCCAGCTAACTGAACTATAGGAAGGCTGAAAACATGGCATGCCGCTTAGAGGTGACGTCTCTGTTAAACATGCTGTTTGGATTTGGGCATAGGCCTTGGAACAGCCGTCCAGGCCTCTAGCATTGTTGGCTAAGGACGTCCAAACCAGTTGCTGTTTTAAAGCTGAAACGCCCTATAGAGTGAAATGCAGTAACCTTCTATGGAAGTACCTGCAAAGCAACATCACTTGAATACCCAGCTAACTGCAACTACTAGGCAGGCTGAAAACATGGAATGCATGCTTAGAGGTGACATCTCTGTTAAGACATGTGTTTGGATTTGGGCGTAGGCCCTTGGAACAGCCGCCAGCCCTAGCATATTTGCTATAGGATGTCCAAAAAGTTGCTGTTTAGGCTGAAACGCCTATAGTGTGTAATGCAGAAACTTCTATGGAAGTACCAGCAAAGCAACTCATTTTGAATACCCAGCTAACTGCAACTACTAGGCAGGCTGAAAACATGGCATGCAGCTTAGTGGTGACGTCTCTGTTATTAATGTTGTTTGGATTTGGGCATAGGCCCTCGGAAGAGCTGGCATGGCCTCCAGCATGTTTGCTATAGCACGTCAAATAGGTTGCTGTTTTAAAGCTGAAACGCCCTATAGAGTGAATGCTGTAACCTTCTATGGAAGTACCTGCAAAGCAACTCATTGTGAAAACCCCAGCTAACTGCAGCTACTAGGAAGGCTGAAAAACATGGCATGCTGCTTAGAGGTGACGTCTCTGTAAGACATGCTGTTTGGATTTGGGCCTAGGCCCTTGGAACAGCAGGTCAGGCCTCTAGCATTGTTGGCTATAGGACGTCCAAACCAGTTGCTGTTTTAAAGCTGAAACGCCCTATAGAGTGAAATGCAGTAACCTTCTATGGAAGTACCTGCAAAGCAACTCATTGTGAATACCCCAGCTAACTGCAACTACTAGCGCCTGAAAACATGGAATGCAGGTTGGAGGTGACAACTCTGTTAGACATGCTGTTTGGATTTGGGCATAGGCCCTTGGAACAGCTGTCCAGGCCTCTAGCATTGTTTGCCATAGCACTTTCAAATAGGTTGCTGTTTTAAATGAAAAGCCCTATAGAGTAAATGCAGAATTCTTGTATGGAAGTACCTGCAAAGCAAATCACTGTGAATACCCCAGCTAACTGCAACTACTAGGCAGGCTGAAAACATGGAATGCAGGTTGGAGGTGCGTCTCTGTTAAGACATGCTGTTTGGATTTGGGCAGGGCCCTTGGAACAGCCGGCCAGGCCTCTACATTGTTTGCTATAGGACGTCCAAACCAGTTGCTGTTTTAAAGCTGAAACGCCTATAGAGTGAAATGCAGTAACCTTCTATGGAAGTACCTGCAAAGCAACTCATTGTGAATACCCCAGCTAACTGCAACTACTAGGCAGCTGAAAACATGGAATGCAGGTTGGAGGTGACGTCTATGTTAAGACATGCTGTTTGGATTTGGGCATAGGCCCTTGGAACAGCTGTCCAGGCCTCTAGCATTGTTTGCCATAGCATGTCCAAATAGTTGCTGTTTTAAAGCTGAAAAGCCCTATAGAGTAAATGCAGTAACCTTCTATGGAAGTACCTGCAAAGCAATCACTGTGAATACCCCAGCTAACTGCAACTACTAGGCAGGCTGAAAACATGGAATGCAGTTGGAGGTGACGTCTATGTTAAGACATGCTTTTGGATTTGGGCATAGGCCCTTGGAACAGCTGTCCAGGCCTCTAGCATTGTTTGCCATAGCACGTCCAAAAGCTGCTGTTTTAAAGCTGAAAGCCACTATAGTGTAATGCAGTAACCTTCTATGGAAGTCCTGCAAAGCAATCACTGTGAATACCCAGCTAACTGAACTACTAGGCAGGCTGAAAACATGGCATGCAGCTTAGAGGTGACGGCTCTGTTAAGACATGCTGTTTGGATTTGGGCTAGGCCCTTGGAACAGCAGGTCAGGCCTTACATGTTGGCTATAGGACGTCCAAACCAGTTGCTGTTTTAAAGCTGAAACGCCCTATAGAGTGAAATGCAGTAACCTTCTATGGAAGTACCTGCAAAGCAACTCATTGTGAATACCCCAGCTAACTGCAACTACTAGGCATCCTGAAAACATGGAATGCAGGTTGGAGGTGACGTCTATGTTAAGACATGCTTTTTGTATTTGGCATAGGCCCTTTGGAACAGTGTCCAGGCCTCTAGCATTGTTTGCCATAGCACGTCCAAATAGCCTGCTGTTTTAAAGCTGAAAAGCACACTATAGTGTAATGCAGTAACCTTCTATGGAAGTCCTTGCAAAGCAACCCATTGTGAATACCCCAGCTAACTGAGCTACTAGCAGGCTGAAAACATAGAATGCTGCTAGAGGTGACATCTCTGTTAAGTCATGTTGTTTGGATTTGGGCATAGGCCCTTGGAACAGCCAGCCAGCCCTCCAGCACTGTTTGCTATAGGATGTCCAAAGAAATTGCTGTTTCAGGCCTGAAAACGCCCTATAGAGTAAATGCAGTAACCTTCTATGGAAGTACCTGCAAAGCAAATCACTGTGAATACCCCAGCTAACTGCAACTACTAGGCAGGCTGAAAACATGGCATGCAGCTTAGAGGTGACGGCTCTGTTAAGACATGCTGTTGGATTTGGGCATAGGCCCTTGGAACAGCAGGTCAGGCCTCTTAACACTGTTGGCTATAGGACGTCCGAAACAGTTGCTGTTTTAAAGCTGAAACGCCCTATAGAGTGAAATGCAGTAACCTTCTATGGAAGTACCTGCAAAGCAACTCATTGTGAATACCCCAGCTAACTGCAACTACTAGGCAGCTGAAAACATGGAATGCAAGTTGGAGGGGACGTCTATGTTAAGACATGCTGTTTGGATTTGGGCATAGGCCCTTTGGAACGCTGTCCAGGCCTCTAGCATTGTTTGTCAAGCACGTCCAAACAGGTTGCTGTTTTAAAGCTGAAAAGCACACTATAGTGTAATGCAGTAACCTTCTATGGAAGTCCTTGCAAAGCAACCCATTGTGAATACCCCAGCTAACTGCAGCACTATGTGGGCTGAAAACATGCCATGTAGCTTAGAGGTGACGTCTCTGTAAAGACATGCTGTTTGGATTTGGGCATAGGCCCTTGGAAAGCTGTCCAGGCCTCTAGCATTGTTTGTATAGCACGTCCAAATAGGTTGCTGTTTTAGAATTGAAAAGCCCTATAGAGTGTAATGCAGAAACCTTCTATGGAAGTACCTGCAAAGCAACTCATTGTGAATACCCCAGCTAACTGCAAATACTATGCAGGCTGAAAACATGGAATGCAGCTTAGTGGTGACGTCTCTGTTAAGACATGTTGTTTGGATTTAGGCATGGCCCTTGGAACAGCCGGCCAGGCCTCCAACATTGTTTGCTATAGGACGTCCAAACCAGTTGCTGTTTGAAAGCTGAAACGCCCTATAGAGTGAAATGCAGTAACCTCGTATGGAAGTACCTGCAAAGCAACCATTTTGAATACCCCAGCTAAATGTAACTAGTAGGAAGGCTGAAAACATGGCATGCGCTTAGAGGTGACGTCTCTGTTAAAACATGATGTTTGGATTTGGGCATAGGCCATTGGAACAGCGGCCAGGCCTCTAGCATTGTTGGCTAAAGGACGTCCAAACCAGTTGCTGTTTAAAGCTGAAACGCCCTATAGAGTGAAATGCAGTAACCTTCTATGGAAGTACCTGCAAAGCAAATCACTATGAATACCCTAGCTAACTGCAGCTACTAGGCAGGCTGAAAACATGGAATGCTGCTTAGAGGTGACATCTCTGTTAAGACATGTTGTTTGGATTTGGGCGTAGGCCTTGGAACAGCCGGCCAGCCTCCAGCACTATTTGCTATAGGATGTCCAAAGAAGTTGCTGTTCTAGGCCTGAAACGCCCTATAGTGTGTAATGCAGAAACCTTCTATGGAAGTACCAGCAAAGCAACTCATTTTGAATACCCCAGCTAACTGCAACTACTAGGCAGGCTGAAAACATGGCATGCAGCTTAGTGGTGACGTCTCTGTTATATATGTTGTTTGGATTTGGGCATAGGCCCTCGGAAGAGCTGGCCTGGCCTCCAGCATTGTTTGCTATAGCACGTCAAATAGGTTGCTGTTTTAAAGCTGAAAGCCCTATAGAGTGAAATGCTGTAACTTCTATGGAAGTCCTGCAAAGCAACTCATTGTGAAACCCCATAACTGCAGCTACTAGAAGGCTGAAACATGGCATGCGCTTAGAGGTGACGTCTCTGTTAAGACATGCTGTTTGGATTTGGGCCTAGCCTTGGAACAGCAGGTCAGGCCTCTAGCATTGTTGGCTATAGGACGTCCAAACAGTTGCTGTTTTGAAAGCTGAAACGCCTATAGAGTGAAATGCAGTAACTTCTATGGAAGTACCTGCAAAGCAACTCATTGTGAATACCCCAGCTAACTGCAACTACTAGCGCTGAAAACATGGAATGCAGTTGAGGTGACGACTCTGTTAACGACATGCTGTTTGAATTTGGGCATAGGCCTTTGGAACAGCTGTCCAGCCTCTAGCATTGTTTGCCATAGCATGTCCAAACAGTTGCTGTTTTAAAGCTGAAAAGCCCTATAGAGTAAATGCAGAATTCTTGTATGGAAGTACCTGCAAAGCAAATCACTGTGAATACCCCGCTAAACTGCAATACTAGGCAGGCTGAAAACATGGAATGCAGTTGGAGGGACGTCTTGTTAAGACATGCTTTTTGGATTTGGGCATAGGCCCTTTGGAACAGCTGCCAGGCCTCTAGCATTGTTTGCCATAGCACGTCCATATAGCCTGCTGTTTTAAAGCTGAAAAGCACACTATAGTGTAATGCAGTAACCTTCTATGGAAGTCCTTGCAAAGCAACCCATTGTGAATACCCCAGCTAACTGAGCTACTAGAAGGCTGAAAACATGGCATGCAGCTTAGAGGTGACGTCTCCGTAAAGACTTGCTGTTTGGATTTGGGCATAGGCCATTGGAACAGCAGGCCAGGCCTCTAGCATTGTTGGCTATAGGACGTCCAATCCAGTTGCTGTTTTAAAGCTGAAACGCCCTATAGAGTGAAATGCAGTAACCTTCTATGGAAGTCCTTGCAAAGAAACCCATTGTGAAAACCCCAGCTAAATGTCACAAGTAGAAAGGCTGAAAACATGGCATGCAGTTAGAGGTGACGTCTCTGTAAAGACATGCTGTTTGGATTTGGGCATAGGCCCTTTGGAACAGCTGTCCAGGCCTCTAGCATTGTTTGTCATAGCACGTCCAAATAGGTTGCTGTTTTAAAGCTGAAAAGCACACTATAGTGTAATGCAGTAACCTTCTATGGAAGTCCTTGCAAAGCAACCCATTGTGAATACCCCAGCTAACTGCAGCTACTATGTGGGCTGAAAACATGCCATGTAGCTTAGAGGTGACGTCTCTGTAAAGACATGCTGTTTGGATTTGGGCATAGGCCCTTGGAACAGCTGTCCAGGCCTCTAGCATTGTTTGCTATAGCACGTCCAAATAGGTTGCTGTTTTAGAATTGAAAAGCCCTATAGAGTGAAATGCAGTAACCTTCTATGGAAGTACCTGCAAAGCAATCATTGAATACCCAGCTAACTGCACTATAGGCAGGCTGAAAACATGGAATGCTGCTTAGAGTGACTCTCTTTAAGACATGTTGTTTGGATTTGGGCTAGGCCCTTGGAACAGCGGCCAGCCCTCAGCATATTGCTAAGGAGTCCAAAAGTTGCTGTTTAGCTGAAACGCCTATAGTGTGAATGCAGAACCTTCTATGGAAGTCCCGCAAAGCAACTCATTTTGAATACCCAGCTAACTGCAACTACTAGGCAGGCTGAAACATGGCATGCAGCTTAGGGTGACGTCTCTGTTATAATGTTGTTTGGATTTGGGCATAGGCCCTGGAAGAGCTGGCCGGCCTCCAGCATTGTTTGCTATAGCACGTCAAATAGGTTGCTGTTTTAAAGCTGAAACGCCCTATAGGTGAAATGCGAACCTTCTATGGAAGTACCTGCAAAGCAACTCATTGTGAAAACCCCAGCTAACTGCACTACTAGGAGGCTGAAAACATGGCATGCGCTTAGAGGTGACGCTCTGTTAAGACATGCTGTTTGGATTTGGGCTAGGCCCTTGGAACAGCAGGTCAGGCCTCTAGCATTGTTGCTATAGACGTCCAAACCAGTTGCTGTTTTAAAGCTGAAACGCCCTATAGAGTGAAATGCAGTAACCTTCTATGGAAGTACCTGCAAAGCAACTCATTGTGAATACCCCAGCTAACTGCAACTACTAGGCGCCTGAAAACATGGATGCAGTTGAGGTGACCTCTGTTAAGACATGCTGTTTGGATTTGGGCATAGGCCCTTTGGAACAGCTGTCCAGGCCTCTAGCATTGTTGCCATAGCACGTCAAATAGGCGTTTTAAAGTGAAAAGCCCTATAGTAATGCAGAACTTATGAAGTCCTGCAAAGCAACATGTGATACCCAGCTAACTGACTACTAGAGGCTGAAAACTGGATGCGCTAGAGGTGACGTCTCGTAAGACTGCTGTTTGGATTTGGGCAGGCCTTGGAACAGCGGCAGGCTCTACATTGTTGGCATAGGACGTCCAAACCAGTTGCTGTTTAAAGCTGAAACGCCTATAGAGTGAAATGCAGTAACCTTCTATGGAAGTACCTGCAAAGCAACTCATTGTGAATACCCCAGCTAAACTGCAACTACTAGGCGCCTGAAAACATGGAATGCAGGTTGGAGGTGACGTCTCTGTTAAGACATGCTGTTTGGATTTGGGCATAGGCCCTTGGAACAGCTGTCCAGGCCTCTAGCATTGTTTGCCATAGCATCGTCCAAATAGGTTGCTGTTTTAAAGATGAAAAGCCCTATAGAGTATAATGCAGAATTCTTGTATGGAAGTACCTGCAAAGCAAATCACTGTGAATACCCCAGCTAACTGCAATACTAGGCAGGCTGAAAACATGGAATGCAGGTTGGAGGTGCGTCTCTGTTAAGACATGCTGTTTGGATTTGGGCTAGGCCCTTGGAACAGCGCCAGGCCTCTAGCATTGTTGGCTATAGGACGTCCAAACAGTTGCTGTTTTTAAAGCTGAAAGCCCTATAGAGTGAAATGCAGTAACCTTCTATGGAAGTACCTTGCAAAGCAACTCATTGTGAATACCCCAGCTAACTGCAACTACTAGGCAGCTGAAAACATGGAATGCAGTTGGAGGTGACGTCTAGTTAAGACATGCTGTTTGGATTTGGGCATAGGCCCTTGGAACAGCGTCCAGGCCTCTAGCATTGTTGGCATAGCACGTCCAAACAGTTGCTGTTTTAAAGCTGAAAGCCACTATAGAGTGAAATGCAGTAACCTTCTATGGAAGTACCTTGCAAAGCAACTCATTGTGAATACCCCAGCTAACTGCAACTACTAGGCAGCTGAAAACATGGAATGCAGGTTGGAGGTGACGTCTATGTTAAGACATGCTGTTTGGATTTGGGCATAGGCCCTTTGGAACAGCTGTCCAGGCCTCTAGCATTGTTTGCCATAGCACGTCCAAATAGTGCTGTTTTAAAGCTGAAAAGCCCTATGGGTATAATGCAGAACCTTTATGGAAGTCCTTGCAAAGCAAACCCATGTGAATACCCCAGCTAACTGCAACTACTAGCATCCTGAAAACATGGAATGCAGTTGAGGTGACGTCTATGTAAGACATGCTTTGGATTTGGCATAGGCCTTTGGAACAGGTCAGCTCTAGCATGTTGCATAGCACGTCAATACTGCTGTTTTAAGCTGAAAGCCATATAGTGTAATGCAGTAACCTTCTATGAAGTCCTTGCAAAGCAACCCATTTGAATACCCCAGCTAACTGAGCTACTAGGCAGGCTGAAAACATAGAATGCTGCTAGAGGTGACATCTCTGTTAAGTCATGTTGTTTGGATTTGGGCATAGGCCTTGGAACACCAGCCAGCCTCCAGCACTGTTTGCTATAGGATGTCCAAGAAATTGCTGTTTCAGGCCTGAACGCCTATAGAGTGAATGCAGTAACCTTCTATGGAAGTACCTGCAAAGCAATCACTGTGAATACCCATGCTAACTGCAACTACTAGGCAGGCTGAAAACATGGCATGCAGCTTAGAGGTGACGGCTCTGTTAAGACATGCTGTTTGGATTTGGGCTAGGCCCTTGGAACAGCAGGTCAGGCCTTTAACACTGTTGGCTATAGGACGTCCAAACAGTTGCTGTTTTAAAGCTGAAACGCCCTATAGAGTGAAATGCAGTAACCTTCTATGGAAGTACCTGCAAAGCAACTCATTGTGAATACCCCAGCTAACTGCAACTACTAGGCAGCCTGAAAACATGGAATGCAAGTTGGAGGGACGTCTATGTTAAGACATGCTGTTTGGATTTGGGCATAGGCCCTTTGGAACTGCTGTCCAGGCCTCTAGCATTGTTTGTCATAGCACGTCCAAACAGGTTGCTGTTTTAAAGCTGAAAAGCACACTATAGTGTAATGCAGTAACCTTCTATGGAAGTCCTTGCAAAGCAACCCATTGTGAATACCCCAGCTAACTGCAGCTACTATGTGGGCTGAAAACATGCATGTAGCTTAGAGGTGACGTCTCTGTAAAGACATGCTGTTTGGATTTGGCATAGGCCCTTGGAACAGCTGCCAGGCCTCTAGCATTGTTTGCTATAGCACGTCCAAATAGGTTGCTGTTTTAGAATTCGAAAGCCCTATAGAGTGAAATGCAGTAACCTCTATGGAAGTACCTGCAAAGCAACCATTGTGAATACCCCAGCTAACTGCAACTACTAGCAGGCTGAAAACATGGCATGCAGCTTAGAGGTGACGCTCTGTTAAGACTGCTGTTTGGATTTGGGCATAGGCCTTGGAACAGCGGTCCAGGCCTCTAGCATTGTTGCATAGACGTCCAAACAGTTGCTGTTTTAAAGCTGAAAGCCCTATAGAGTGAAATGCAGTAACCTTTATGGAAGTCCTGCAAAGCAACTCATTGTGAATACCCAGCTAACTGCATACTAGGCAGCTGAAAACATGAATGCAGCTTAGGTGACGTCTTGTTAAGACATGTGTTTGGATTTGGGCATAGGCCCTTGGAACAGCATGTCCAGGCCTCTAGCATTGTTTGCTATAGACGTCCAAATAGTTGCTGTTTTAAGCTGAAAAGCACCTATAGTGTAATGCAGTAACCTTCTATGGAAGTCCTTGCAAAGCAACCATTGTGAATACCCCAGCTAACTGCAGACTACTAGGGCTGAAAACATGCCATGTAGCTTAGAGTGACGTCTCTGTAAAACATGCTGTTTGGATTTGGGCTAGGCCCTTGGAACAGCTGTCCAGGCCTCTAGCATGTTGCTATAGCACGTCCAAAAGTTGCTGTTTTAAAGCTTGAAAGCCCTATAGAGTGAATGCAGAAACCTTCTATGGAAGTACCTGCAAAGCAACTCATTGTGAATACCCCAGCTAACTGCAATACTAGGCAGGCTGAAAACATGGAATGCAGCTTAGTGGTGACGTCTCTGTTAGACATGTTTTGGATTTGGGCATGGCCCTTGGAACAGCGGCCAGCCTCTACATTGATTGGTCTATGGAAGTCCAAACAAGTTGCTGTTTAAACCTGAAACGCCTATAGAGTGAATAATGCAGTAACCTTCTATGGAAGTACCTGCAAAGCAATCTATTGTGAATACCCCTGAAGCTGAATCACTACTAGCATGGCTGAAAACATGGCATGCGCTTAGAGGTGACGTTCTCTGTTAAGAACATATGTTTGGATTTGGGCATAGCCCTTTGAACAGCGTCAGGCCTTAGACATGTTGGCTATAGGACTGTCCAAAACAGTTGCTGTTTAAAGCTGAAAACGCCCTATAGAGTAAATGCAGTAATCTTCTATGGAAGTACCTGCAAAGCAATCTTGTGAATACCAGCTAACTGCAAACTAGACAGCCTGAGAAACATGGAATCAGTTGGAGGAGACTCTTGTTAAGTACATGCTGTTTGGATTTGGGCATAGGCCCTTGGAACAGCTGGCCAGGCCTCTAGCATTGTTTGTCATAGCACGTTCCAAATGGTTGCTGTTTTAAAGCTGGAAAAGCCCATAAGTGTAATGCAGTAACCTCTATGGAATGTCTTGCAAAGCAACCCATTGTGAATCCCAGCTAACTGCAGATACTAAGAGGCATGAAAACATGAATGTAGCTGAGTGCGTCTGTAAAGACATGCTGTTTGGATTTGGGCTACGGCCTTGGAACAGTGTCGGCTGGCTTAGCATTGTTGCTTAGGCACGTCCAAATAGGTTGCGTTCTAAGCTGTAAAAGCCTAGAGTGTAATGAGAACCTTCTATGAAGTACCTGCAAAGCAACTCTTTGTGAATACCCCAGCTAACTGCAACACTAGCAGCAAAACATGGAATGCAGGTTGGAGGTGACGTCTTGTTAAGACATGTTTTGGATTTGGCATGGCCAC
>JAJTUV010004147.1:0-25925 GCA_021653895.1 Mastomys natalensis | reverse complement strand
TGATTAAAACCTTACTAATCAAAAACAAGCAAGCAATCAAACAATCAACAACAAAGTTCAGGACCAGATAATTTTAGTACTGAATTCTAATACACTTTCAAAGAAGAGTTAATGTCAATACTTCTCAAATTATTCTGCAAAAATCAAAACAGAAGTTCTAGCTAACATCAATTAAATGGAGAAAAACCCAAAGCAATTCCACTATAATCAGGAACAAGACAAGGTTGTTTAGTCATATCTATTCAATATAGTACTTGATGTCTTAGTTAAAGCAATAAGACATCTTAAGGTGATCGATTGGCCACAAATTGGAGAGTAAGGAGTCGAAGTGTGATAGTAATGGTATGATAGTATACATAAATGACCCTAAAAATTATTCCAGAAAGCTCATACAGCTGATAAACACTTCCAGGAAAGTACCTAGATACAAAACTGTCTCACAGAAATCAATTACCCTCCTATATACAAAAGAAAAACAGACTGTAGACAAGCTATCCAATGAGTTAGGACCCATACATACTTTTTATTAAATCATTGCTGATACATTTGACCCCCATTTTAAGAACAATTTTTTAATTAGAAATAAAGTGGCAACTAAATCCTTTCACTTATGTATAATAGTAAGAAAATATATTCATAATGGTTGGTATATAATGAGCTCTTACAATATACTTTCTTCCTCAACATCATTTCTGAGTAAGACTCTTTCATCGTCTGATAGCTTTTAGACTATTATTTTCTTAATAATAATTAGTGACATGATTACTACAAAATATTTTTTTAATTCATGTGATTTTTGTCTGTGTCTTAATGAACTTATGCTACATGTGTGAGGGTGCCCAAAGAGGCCAGGTGATGTCATAGGGTTCCCAGAACTGTGATTGTGAGCCAGGTAATAAGAGTCCTTAAAACCAGACTTAGGTTCGAAATGCTGTTAACCACTGAACTTTGTGTCCAACTTCAACTACTGAATGTTGACACATAAATAACAAAATCAAATAGACAAAATACTCTACAATTTACTTTTAGGCAAATATAGTAAATATCACATTAACATGGTAATGAGAGACATGTGTCATTGATAATTTGATATTTTTCTTTAATGTTCTATCTTTGATTTTAAAAATTCAGTAGTCTTCTTCTACATATAAGAGGCAAAGGGGAGTGGGAGAGGGGTGATGGGATAAGAGGTTGTGAAGAGGTAACCAGGAAGGAGTATATCATTTGAAATGTAAATGAATAAAATGATTAATAAAAAATATAAAAAATTGCAGGAATCTCTTACTGAGCTGAAAATATACTGATGTTAAGATAACATGCCATATATGTTTAGATGAAATTTTAATGTAACAAAATTTGTCATTCTGGCAATTTGTCTGAAAATAGAATCTTGATAAAAATAAAATACAAACTGAGATGTTATTCAAATAAAGACAAGTAAGTTCAGTCAATGTGACAAAATTTTATTCATATAATCATATACTCCTTATAAGTCCAGTTTCTATTGAAATTGGGTTGTTGGTAGAGCTTCCTAACTTATAATATGTAGGGTTTTTTAAAGGGAATGTCAGGTGCTGTCACCTTTTCTATGGTCCTGTGCCAACCAACTACTGACACAGATATTCAGTTGACTCAGATTATTTCATACTCTTGGTAGGTGAGAAAGCACAGGAATAGATTCCTCACAGATCATGAGCAGGAACCATGATCTTAATGACATCCTTTTTGATATGTTGAAATTTTATTTATTTATTTTTGTGGAGTATATGTCTGCCTATTCAAGATAAAATGGTCATAATATACACTTTACATGACCTATGGTGATACAATGAAAATAAAAGCTGCAATCACAGAATAGATGACATTTTCCTTTCTCTGTGCTTATATAACGAAAATCCTTTATTTTAATAATCATTTTATATAGGTAGGTTCTGAAATTGCTTTAAAAACAGTCTTGTGTATATTATATATATATATATATATATATAATATATATATATACACACACAAGACATTTGGTGAATAGAATATGAATATGAATAGAGGCTTTTGATCAAGAATCTACCTAATATCTAATGACTACTAATAAGGAAATTGAATGTCCCATATTTTAAATTCCTGAATTATTTTTGGTAGGAAAACAATTGTTTTAATGTTTGAAATATAAATATATTAATTTACTATTAATTTTAAGTACAGTTCATCATGACATTGAAAAATACATAAGTTGTTTAAAGTTTATCAAAAACTAAGCAAAATTAATGGAAATAAAGTATATGGCTTTACTAGAAATTATTTCAAAAGTTTATACATTTTCTAGTATATTTAGTGTCCAAATGCAACTTGAACAACTCTATGACAATAGACTGATTTATGGGCCCTGTTTGAACTCAGAGTGATTTCCAGAACTTAAAGCTGAGTGTAATGTTTTAATAAACCAAGATACTAAGATATTTCATTATTATGGTTCTAATTATCTAGGAATATATGACAATTCAGATATAAAATAATTAAAGACAATTAAAACTCATTATCCAAAATATTACTTTAGAATGATTATTCAGCGATTGCTTGCCTGAAGGAAGAATTCTCTCTTAAGTCTTCTAGGAAAGAAAAAATACTAAAGCAGGTGGTACTTAGAAGTTTTTGTTATTGTTCTTGTTTTGATTATTTTGTTATTTTTTATAACGTTATTCATATAATTCACATTGAAAATTTATAAAAATAAAAATTAAAATGACTTTTAAATTGTTTTTTAATGATGATTGATTTTATTAATGTGTTCAATGAAGTATGACAAATTTTGTATGAATCCTAAGTCTCAATACAGCCCAGAGAAGGTCACCATCAGCTTTCTTTTCTCAAATGTCTGGAGATTAAGCATACTCATAAAATTGCAAGTAAATTCCTGCATTTCTTAAAAATCATTATACTCATATTTCTCAAAAGGGTTTTTTTGGTAAGAGGAAAAGTATAACAATCAGGAATGGCTCTTGAATGCTTAGCTATAGTAAATAAACACATGATAGACACATTTAAGCTGAAACTAGAAATCTGAGTAAAGAAACAGCAACTGAATATATGAAACAAAGTTTTAGAAGTAACCAGAGAGCTAAACGCATATTTTTGTAAAGTCATCAGCATCTAAGAACCATGTTAAAACTTATTCTTGTCTGTGGTCATTTAGAAAAAGCCTTTAGAAATTACATACCTCTTCTCATCCTAAGCTTCACTGATACAAGACAACTGACAGTTGATTCATGTATATGTTCGTGAATAATTTGTGAATTATTTTTTCTGAATAATTCCATATCAATAGTTATATATTTTCAGTTCTGTAGGAGCTAGAAATTCAATAAAAAATTAAATCCTATAAAGAGGTCTACCTCAACCTACCAAAAATGTCCCGTAGACGTGGTGGTTTAAAACATCTTTTATCCAGCCACATGCAATGCTATTAATTACAGAGAACTCACACAGAAGATCTCCAAATGATTTGTTACTGATTTCTTTTGCTGAATTTGAGACAATTGAAGAAGTATCACCTATTTCTACTTAATGTTTATATTTTGTGTTAACCTTACTCTCTATCTCTATCACTAAATTAAACCAATTGTTAAGCAGCTGTTGAGTAGTTCACGTGACTTCATTGTCCTACCACAGCTCTCAATCTTTAAGCGTGTGCTTTAAGCAATCAGCATCATGTCCTTCTTATATGTGTTGCCTTCTTGATTGCCTCTTTTGAAACTTCATCCACTTTGTTTTTCTTTTGGTTTTGAATCTGAAACTGATAGTGCTATATTTAGAAAGACTTGAAAGCAGACATTAGGCTATTTACTTCCTCTCACTCTGTGAAAACTCTATGAAAGTCAGTTTCAGTAGCACTGGATATCTGTATTCAGTTTAGAAAATCATAGTATAATATGTCTAATTTCATGCAGATATAGTTTCTAATGAATTTCTGTTTTTAAAATGCTATACACATT
Organism: Mastomys natalensis; assembly: GCA_021653895.1. NCBI lineage: Eukaryota > Metazoa > Chordata > Mammalia > Rodentia > Muridae > Mastomys > Mastomys natalensis. The sequence continues at coordinate 21,939 of JAJTUV010004147.1, read as the reverse complement.
TTCAAGTGGAAATATTTCAGACAGGAAGATTTAAATATAGAATCACTTTGATATACTTTATTTAAAAAAAGAAAGTTCACCTTAAAATATTTTAGAGCAACCATACTTTTCAATTTTACTCTCTAACATCATGTTCCTACCTTGGAATTGCTATTGTTTAAGTTAGATTGCATGTTCAATATATGTATTTCTATTGAGAGATAGCAACTACATTATGAGAAATAAATTTCAACTTAATTTTCTCCAAAATTAAGTTTGATTTTATTATAAAATGTGTCTGCAATCAAATTTCTCATGTGTAGGAAAATGATAGAAAACCCTGTTCCTTTTTATTGAAAGATTGATGCAGTAGGCCACAGGTTATATTTTCTCCTGTATCCTCTAGTTCATCTTTCATAATGCTTGAACTATGAGTTTTAAAAAATCTACTTTAACCCCTTTCAGTGATGCCTAAATGACTACCATTCTTCATCTCTGTTCCTATATCTGGCAATGACCATCAACTGAACATGATGAAGTACAATTTACAGTTTGAAAATTTATTGAGACATCAATTTAGAAAGTAGGCATTTCAGAGAATTCCACTCTTGTCATTCCTATTTACTGTTGAAAATTCATATATTATACTCTGATCTTGCATTTGCCCTTTCTCCCTTTAAAAACAGACAAGCGAGTAAAATAGAATACAAAACACAGACACATACAAGCAAATACTCATACAAATTACACAAACAGAAGTGAAAATATATAAGCAAAAATATAAGAAAACAATATTCCCAAGCAATGCTATCTAAGTAAAAAAGAATCAGCAACATACCATTGAGCTAAAATTGGGCATGATTTCTACCATTACATGTTATTAATATACCCAGTGAGACTCCTTGGCTAGCAGGTATCTATTGCAAATATATTCTTGGTTATGGGTAGGAGCCTATGTTCACACCCCCCTTGAAATGCTGTCAATATGCTTCTATGAGAAGACAGTCGTTTTAATTTTGTTATGTCTTTGTCCATAGTAAATAAAAGGGAAACAAAATACATCCTCATTTATCAGTAAATGAGAGGAGTAGACACTAGAGGATAGTCTTTTCTTTTACTTTTCTGCTTTTTTTCTAAACAGAGAATTTATCTATACTTGATTTTATGAATATGTTAAATCTTTGTGTACTGATTTAAAATATCACAAAAATGCTAAGACCAGACATATCAAACTATTGGTGTTAATGTATTATAATACCATTTGTATAAATAGATGCAAATGCAATAACGCCAGGATTTTGGAGATTTTATGTCTATTTTAGGAGAGAGAGAATTGTTCTTACTTTTTATTATGTAGCGTTCACATGATTTGATATGTTTACTTTGTTCATAGCCAGCATGACACTTTGAGAGATTATAATGATTAAAAGGGAAATTGTGGCAAAGGGAAATTGGGACAAAGTGAAAGAATGTTAGTTGACCCTTCTGGATAAACCTTAAGGCAGTAGGCTTTGTCCCACCTCTCTTTTCATTTTTTTTTTAATTTTTATTTTTAATTTTTTTTCAGCAAATCAAAAAAATTTAAAAAGCATTCAAACAGAATAAAATGAAAAGAAACAAACAAGCAAAATACCAAGGGTCAGATATACTTATACAAGAATTCTATTGAGCCTTCAAACAAGCAATACTTTTTGAGTTATGTTTAAAAAAATTCAGAACCACAATAAGCTCCTTCACAAAGCAAATAATATTGAAATAGTGAAATCAAGTGTAAACCCAACAAAAATATATAAATTATAGTCCAGTATCCCTCATGAGTATACATACAAAAATTCTCAATGAAGTAGTTGCAAACTGAATACAAGAGATATAAAAAAATAATATTCCATGAATAACTGAATAACTGTTTTTTTTTTTTTTAGAAGACCATACTCCATATACAGGCTGCATGTTTTGGGATAGCCCCCTCTCCAGATGTTTGAGACCTACATGAAAACCAAGCTGCACATTTACAACATATGTGCAGGGAGGCCTAGGTTCAGCCCATGGAGGTAGATCTGTGTAGACTAGGTATGCTCCACGGTTGGTGATTCAGTCTCTGAGAGCTCCAAGGGTTCAGGTTCCTTTACTCTGTTGATCTTCCTGTGCAGTTCCTATCTCCTTAGAGCCCACAATCCTTCCGCCTATTCTTCTATAAGAGTCCTCAAGCTCCATCCACTGTTTGGCTCTGGATGTCTGTATCTGAGTCAGCTGCTGGTTAGAGCCTCTCAGAGGTATTGTGTGCTTTTGGGCTAATATCCGCTTATCAGTGAGTGCATACCATGTGTCTGACAGTGGTTTAATATTGGGACTATATAAGACTTCAAAACTCTCTTTTCATTTTTAAAATACCTTTCCAGATAAGCATTTTACCTCTTCACAAATGAGGAAAATATTGACCATAAATGTTATTTTATTTTAATAAATTATATGATTGTATTTCCAACATAGAAAATCACAAACATTTATTCTTAATGAAACTGGGTTTAAAGAATCTAGATATATAATTAAATGTGACAAAACTGAGTAATGAACTTAGTTCAGTCTATTTCTGATCATTATCTATATGGTTTCCCACAAATTGTATAGTTAAAAAGAGAAATGGTGAGACATGATGTAATTCAGTGAATCATGTAATAATTTGTGAAATGATTTTTTAATGATAAAAAATCAGAGGCAACACGTAAGTCATAGTAAGCAATTAAAACATATTGTTTAGGTTCGGAAAGCACCTATAACAACAAGAAAAATTTGGAATTGTCATAATGGAAACTATGAAAATAGTAACATCAAAGAAAAATAGTTATGAACTGTCATGTTTATATATATTGATTTTTTGATAAATGTGGCACACCTATGGACATTCACTATTAGTTAATGGAATATGTTTCATTGATGGTCCTTCTTTTTACTTTAATTACTCAGTTCATTCAAGTCTATTAATAATATTGATGTTTTTATTCCTTTAATATTTCTTATATTGAAATTCCTATAAAATGAAGAAACAATCCTTTCAGTCTAAAACTTTTTAATAGAAATTTTAATTTAATCAAAATATAATTATATTACCCCTTGTCTTTTATATCCCCAATACCTCCCATATATCTCCTCCTTCAAAATCCTACCACATATCCTCTCACTCCTCTCCAACTGATGGCCTTTTATCTTTAATTATATTTTTAAATGTTTTTATTTATTTTTTTTAATACATCCATACATTCTGTAATATAACTTGATCATATTAAATTTTCATTCCCACATCTCATATCCTCATCCTATTTTCACTGGAATGCTTTCATCCATTTAAAAAAGTAATCTCTGGGTTTAATTAGGTGAGCCTACATGTACATGAGTCTGCAGCTATTTGTTGGCTAATGGACAGTTTACCAAGGGCTTCAACCCTAAGGAATATTTACTCACTACTCTAACAACCATTAGGTGTCAGTAGATCCTCATTTGGCCTCATGTGTCCCTCCCCCAACCCCATGGAAAACAAAAAGCCTCCATTTGTGCAGGATCTTGTAAATGTAACCACAGAAGTTGTACATTCATGATAGGAGCAGCCACATCATGCCAAAAGACAGACTTCCACAGCACTTCAACACATCCTCTGTCTATCCCATTCTTTCTGCCCTCTTTCTTCAGTGTCCCCTGAGCCTTCCTAGGAGGAAGTAATATATACAAGTTCCATTTATGGCTGCAGTCTCCACACTCATTTACTTTGAACACTGTCACAGGTTCACTATTGGTTCACAACGCTGACTGAACTGAGGGTAACTGTGAAGTAAATGCCTTAGATGAAGTTTTAATTCTTTCTTTGGTATGACTCCATACAAAACCTTTATAATGTTTAAAGACATTTTACTTGTTTTATCTTTCAAAGATGACTGAACCTGAGGAAATTAAAGATGAATGAAATGCAGAATATATTTGACACTATAATCACAAAGGAGACTTTTTTTATTCTTGTTTCAATACACAATTCTATTATAAGCTTCTGTACACAGTAGTCCTTTTTACCACTGCAATACTAGTAGTGCTTTCTACTACAACAGTTGCTACAAAGAAGTACAATGCATGTCATATCTTGGGAACTTAAACATGCAAGTAATAACATATTAGAAGAAAAGAGAAACTACATGAATGAATTCATTATTTTACTATATTTAACTATGAGGGAAAATGAATTTCCTTTTAGTAAGTATATTACCATTATTTAAGTTAATGTTTAGGACAATTTAACTTTTTTTGTACACTATGATTTCCAAATTTAGAATTTAGTGATATAATAACAATAATAATAATAATAAATGATAATAATAATAATAAAATCAGTTCATATTGTCTATAATCTCACTGTCCTTTTTGCTATAAGTGTTGGTAGATAGCAACCAGGTAATATTTAACTTTTACTTCTATACTATATGGAAAACATAGCCTTGTATGTATATCATTTATTCCTTAAAATGTAAGTGATAGAACATTTAGTCTGCAAGCATATTTTACTCACTTTTCAAAATTTTATTGAAAGTATATACCTCAATGAAATTTTATGAGGTATGTTCATTTTCTCTACCAGTGTTCAGGATTTAGGAAACGGCGACATGGTTACTCTTGTGTTTCATAGGCATCCTAGCTGAGTACAAATGTTATTTGATTTCATCCTTTGTAAGTTTGTGTGATGTCTTTCGGTACCATGAAAGCTAGTTTTCAGGGACATTTATATCTTTCTGAGGGTCCTGTTTGTCTTGTGACTGAAGTATGTGGTGTCTTTAGCAATAGGGAGCCTCATTCCACTTCTGGGGTTTAACTGATGGCAATAGCCATGGGCTAGTTCTATGATGTGGGATTCCCTTGCATAGTCCTAGCCATCAACTACAAAAAGAATGTTTCTCATACATAGTATTGACAGCCACATTTCTTACATAGATCCTGGGGTTTAAAAAATAAAGGCTTATGCATGTCGACCAATTTACAAAATGTACTTTCTCCTCAAACTTGGCTATGTGATCCTTATAAACATTTTTTAAAAACATATATTTTTAATATGCTAGCTGAGCATTACTCCATTCTTTGTTTTTCTCAGTCACTCAGATATAAACAAGCTCCCAAGACCTTATTTGTGAGTTTTTACTCCTGTCATGCTGTCTTAACAGACTTTTCTCTGACCCGTGAAACAATCTTAGTCCTTGCTCCCGTAGGTTACATGATTTCTTGTCATGCAGTTGGTCACAACAAAGATAAAAGCATTTAATAAATAGTAAAAACATGGTCAATGTAGATTATATGCTCTAATAAAAAAGAATTTATAAAACACATTGCCGATATAGAATTAATACATGTTTATTGAAACAGATTTTAACATAAAAGAGTCAGTTTCCAGAGGCAGCTATACCACTTCATAGAGAATAATATGACTCTCCACTGTAGCTTAGAAACCATATTTAATTCAATACAAAAAGCCATTGCCTAATTATATAATTTGTTAATGTATAGTACGTTTAGAAATTACTTATTTGAATTTCCACTATTTACCTACAAATACAAGCAATTTCGGAATAGGTAAATAGTGGTTGTGATTAATGAGCTTCAGTCACAGTTGAATTTTTCAGAACTGTTGTTTTGCCAGTCTGCTTACTTAAGGAGGCAAAATTAAAGAAGATACTTTAAATTTAACCAAAATAACGCTCCAATATAATTTCCCCACATCTAAAAGGATAAGTAAAAAATAAAAAAAGCTCCAAATTTTTCCATCATTAACAATGTTTTAAAGCAACTCTGTCATCTCAGGAGAGCTATTTTAGCTTAATGCAAGCAATTATTAGCAGTTAACAAGAATGATAGGGGAGAAACCGAATGAAACAACATTTAAGCTAGTGAGGTAGTTAATCCTTTTCAAAGTACCGTGCTCTATCTTCATGAATGTTTCCAAATAATACTGCCTCATCCTTTTTTGCCTGTTTTACAAACAAAAATACATCAATCACTTGTCAGTATTATGTGAATGTAGCTCTAAGTTATAATTTAGGAGAATTTTGGGTGTATAAAGCAACTCCAGATAACAATTAGTTAGAAGCAATAAATGAACACCGTGGGAAACTAATATATAGTTGTTGAACATGAGTCAATTCGTCACCATTTTCTTTTAGCTCATAAAATATTGACACTGAAAAACTTAGCATTCACCAGAGAAAGGTAAAGAAAAAAATTTTAGCCAACTAAGATAATATCAAAATAATTATTATTGAAATTATGAAAACAAAGTTTAAATATTTATGAAACATAAAAAAGTATGATTTTGAAAATTCTAATTGATTCCTTGGTGTTGAGAAGTTATAACCTTAGTATTGTTGTCCATAATTTCTAGCATACTTAAATGTAAATGATATTTGTCATATCTACCATTACTACCTCCTTCAATTCTACCTAGTGGTACCACTCCTTCTATTTCACATCTTCATGGGAATTCTTTATTATTTGTTTTTATTATTAGTGCCAACCCCCTATCCTGGAGTCTATTGAGTGCTACCTCAATATGTTCTTGCTTTCCCATGAACCAGGGCATGAGCAGTTTTCTAGTGCTACCAAAGGAAAAGTGACTTTCCTTCCCTGAACAGCCATCAACTAGCCAGAGCTTCTGTGACAGGGATGGGATCTTGGGGTTTCTTCCTCCATAAATCCTGGAATCCTGACAGGCTTGCCCTTGTGTAGGAAAACACAAATGCTGTGATTTGGTGGTTGTAGCACCCATATTATGTCCAGAAGACAGCATTCCAGAATTCTCAGCATGCACTGCCTCTTGTTTTTCTCTAACCCACATTCCTTAATTTTTCTTAGCAGTGGACTATAAAAGATTGACATAGGTGATTCATCCACATCTGCATCCTCAGAGTTACTTGTATCTACTGCTTTGGCCACATATGAGTTTTTGCATTAACACTATCCAGACAGAAAGAAACTTCTTCGACCAAAGTTGAGAGTAGAACAAATCCATTTAGAAGACTATTTGATAGCATGAACATTTAGCAAAATAGGTTCTGATAAGAGCCTGTGGTCTCCACATTCATGAGCTTCTGATAATGTTTATATTTCCATAAATGAAATCCTTCATGTCGAGAAGGCTTTATAGCCAATCAGAAAGTGAATACTTACCACTATAACCATAATGCCAGAGTTGTACCAGTAGGCATATATTTTCAGTTTGGTCATTTTTGCAGCACACATAGTCCAGCACTGGGTAAGACCACTGATGCATTTTCCTCCCAGAAGATTACATAACATTTTGCTGTTGTTGTTGCTATGTAAGCTAGTCAACAGGGAGACTCCAACTCCATGTTTATTTTGCTTTGTGCTACAACCAATATATGTAATATCTTCGACTTTGGGTCTTATCACCTAAGTACAGTAGACAACCAAAAGAAAAGGATATAGCTGATATTGTTTCAGGAGACTCTGGGGACTTCCTTACCAATAACTCATAAAGAAATCTCCTATGAGTATCACTGAGATTTTCAACTCATCATCTATATCTTCCACAATACCATCTATGGTACTTCTGCTATTCTACTTCCAAGTTTCATTTCCTTCCTGACACCTTTAGAATGTGCATTCTACCACAATACATTTACATATACATTTAGTAATACATTTGTATATATGTATTTACACATGTACATATATTTACATATATATGTTTAGATAACAGATATACTACATTGCCCAGCAGATTAGCTTGTATGCAGCAGATGCTCAATATTCATTACTTGAAAAAATAAATAAATATTTCTCAACTTGAGACTTAGATCAAGTAAGAGTGATAAGTAATAAATGTGTTGAAGAGATAAAATAACCAGAGTACTTAGAAAATTTCCAGATGTCACAGAAAAAATTATTGTAGGTAGAGTCTATTAAACTATGGTATTCTTCACTTACCCACTTTCCATTGAAGAATCTCGTCTGGTAAGCATTTTCATCTTGCCTGAACAGCAAAATCACCTTTTTAAACTTAAACAGAAATTTGATGCCTAGGTTCAATTCCCAGAAATTCTGATATGTCTGCAACAGCATTTCATTGTATCCCTACCATAATGAATTATTGTTTCAAAGATATATTTAAGTAGCACAGTGTGCTAGATGAGAGCATTACTTCTTAAACCCTGCTTCATTATAATTTTTTTGTGGCTAAAAAACAATGTTGTATGATTCTGAATTTAGTGCTCTGTAAAACCAAGAACTTACTGAAAATAAATCAGAAAAGGGTTTCAGAGCTGAAAAGATTAGCTAGTTAGCCAAGAACTCACCCTCCAAGCATGAGCATCTGAGTTTAGATCTCCAGCAACTGCAGGAATCTTAACACTATGATTTGTGCTTGAAATTTTTGTACTAAGGAGAAACCTGTAAATTTCTACTCATCTAATAGAGCTGACAGTGAGATACTCTGTTTCATAAAGCAAAGATGAAAAGAGACTGAAGAAGACAACCAACATAGAAGGAACTTTGGACTATGTCTACTCACATATGTATACACATTTACACATACCAAAATATACACATACACACACTGAAAATATTTTTAAATTACTTATTATATATATATATATGTGTATATATATACACATATATATATATATATATATATATATATATATATATATATATATATATATATTAAAGACAAAAGCAAAATTGTATGTGTAGTATATAGCTATTTGCCCTGATATTATACATACTGATGAATTATGGTAGGAAAATGTAAGTCTTTGTTTTCTGTAATTAAATTATTACTATTTAAGAGAGTAAAAGCACTATCATTTATAATATATAAAAATTTCTAATCTGTGCCAACATGTTTCACCCAATATTTGTGAGCATCAGTGCTGTAGGGGCCCACCCTGTGTAAAGCATACATGGCAGGTGTTTAAAACCAACCATGGAGCAAAGTTTTATGATACAACACTACAAAACGATGCTAGAAGCATCTCAGATTCGTTAGATGTTTGCCTTTAATTAATTTTTGGTTGTTGCCTAGTTTTCATGACAACCACATTCAGTTGTGAGACTCCTGCTTATATAAGAGATACAACTGGGCTCAACTCATGGTATTTGATTATGGAAATAATTCATCCTTGAAGCTTCATATTTTGTATCCCTCAAGTACAGATGGCAGTACTAAACATGTAGTGAAGTATATAAGCAAATGAGATAATAGGCATTAAAGAACCAAACAGAGATAATTGCTCAGTAATTTGTTTTTTTTTTTTTTTTTTTTTTGTCACTTTCTTCTTTCCTTCTGGTCATTAAACTACTTATTATTTCAAGATACAGTTTTATCCAAATAATACTGTTTATCTGCTTCTGTCTCAATGTCTAAAAGATTTTTAAAAGACAACCTTTTGTTCTTTCATACCTTCAGTATCATTATGCTCATACCATCAGTTCTCTGAATCAGACAACTGATTTTCAAGAGGTAATGCTGCATGACTGCCACTGTCCTTACATGGCTTGGGCTTTCTAAAAATCTGTGTCTACATGAGATATTGAAAAAGATGCTTCCCACATCATAGAGATATTTTTAGATTAAAACAAAAACAGTAGTTAGGAATTTGAATATTTTAATTTTATTGTTTATTTTACATCAAAATATAAAGATTTGGGGGAGTTTATAATTATGCTAAAACTTGTTTTTAAACACTTTCATCTCCCAAAATATTAGTCATTGCATTTGTAGTAAATGCCTATGTCATGCCTATATAAGATTTTCCTCTTCTTTGTAATTTCTATCTTTTTTTCTGAAATATACTTATTTATTTATTCCTTTAATTTATTGTACTGATTTTGATGGTTACCCAAGTTATAACATTCATTGGCATTAACAAAGTTTTTATTTGTCAAAAGTAAAGAATTAGTTGGGTATATAATTATTTACATAGATTTTTAAGCTAATTTACCTTTAACCTAGTGGTTTATTATATCAGAAGTTCTCCTTATTTTTTCCCTTTCTTCCTTCTTGCTTTCTTTTTTCCTCCCTCCCTCCCTCCCTCCCTCCCTCCCTCCCTCCCTTCCTCCCTCCCTTCCTCCCTCCCTCCCTCCCTCTTTCCTTCCCTCTTTCTCTCTCTCTTTCTCTCTCTCTTTCTTTCTTTCTTTCTTTCTTTTCTTTTTTTTCTTTCTTTCTTTCTTTTTCTTTCTTTCTTTCTTTCTTTTCATCCCAAATGCTGTTCCCTTTCTGGTCCTCTCTTGCAGAGTTCATCCCTCATTCCCCTTCCCCTTCACCTCTGAGAGGATAGGCCCACCCGCTGGGTATTACCCTACCCTGGAATAGCACATCAAGTCTCCAAAGGATGCATCCTCTCCCACTGATATCAGACAAGGAATCCTTGGGGAACAGATTCCACAATCAATCTACAGCTTTAGGGACAGGCTAGCTCCAGTTGTTGGGGCACCCACATAGAGACTGAGCTGCACATCTGTGACTTATGTGCTGGGGTACTTGGTCCTGCTCCTATATGCATTTTTGTTGATGGTTCAATCTATGAGAGCTTCCAAGGGTCCAGGTTAATTAACTCTATTGTTTCTCCTATGGGGTTCCTATCACTTCCACGGCCTTCAATCCCTTTCCTTACTCATTGATAAGCATCTACAACTTCTCCAATGTTTGACTATGGGTGTCTGCATCTGTTTTAGTCAGCTGCTGGGTGGAACATCTCAGAGGACATCCATGCTAGGCTCCTGTCTGAAAGAATAACAGAGTATCATTAATATTGTCAGGGATTGGTGCTTATCCATTGGATGTGCCTCAAGGTGGTCTTGTTGGCAAATTTTTAGTCTCTGCTTTTTCTATAGTTATTAAGTCCAAAAGCAAAACATTATGGGGACACATTGTGGTGCACTATTTAAAGTTCTTTACAAAGACCTCTCCTGGCATGTTCTTTTTCCTTTATATATTAATTTTATAATTGTATTTCATTGTAACATTTTCACAAATGTTTGGCCATATTCATTTGTTATTATACTTTCTTTTCTCACTCATCAAGGGCCCTTAATGGTACCCTTCCTCTTTTCAAATAGTATGCTTTTTTCTTTCATGTATTTTAATATAGATAGCACTTAGAAAAGAAAATGTACAACATGTGCCTTTTTGAGATTGGACTATTCCCATTATCATTATGCCCAGTTCTGTGTGTTTATGCACTCTCAATAAATGTTATTCATTTCTGCATAATCTTTTTTTCTTCCCTGGTCACATGGCTATTTATTCTTAGTATGTTTTTGCATCTAAGTAATCCTCCAATGTTATGAAGTTTTGCCAACTACTGATGTACTCAGGGTGATTTTACTGTGTATCTCTCTCTGCTGTAACACTAAGATTTTGTTCTAAGCAAATCTATTAATCCTTTCATTCCCCAAGCATCTTGTTCATACAGTGAGTTCTGTGAAAAATAGAATAGTATTTTCAAAAGTTAATGATGAAATGTATTCTATTACAGAAGTCTGACTCAGCAGATTTCTTTCTCATCTTCATTAAAATGATCCACTATGTAAGAGGTATTTGATGTAAACTTAACAATTGTGAAGACAAAGCCAAAACTAGACATTGCTTTCCACAAAATAAAAAAAAAAAAAAAAAAAAAAAAAAAAACTACCAGGAATGGGTTATATCTAATGGAGTTGTTGGCCAAACTGACCCCATGGAAACCCCAACATACCTCAGGCTATTGATTGTTCTCTAAGACCTAATATCGAGACACTATTGCTGAAGTCAACAACTGAATAAATCCTCAAATACAAAGAAGTTGAGCAGGTACCTACCTAAAGCCTTCATCCCTTCTAACTAGCATTCATGATAGTGGAAGGTACCCTGCAAACCACCAGAGGAAAAAGGTAAAAACTAACTTTCCTGTAAAATCTTTGTTCTACAATGACAGCTTGCCAATGAGATTAGTTAGTACAATAATGGTATTGTGAAAGTAAACAACCACTATCTTATTAGAACTAAAGGCCATTCCACTGATGATACGTATGTCTGACAGTTGCTGGGTGGCTAAGAACCTGAGACTAGAAAGGCCAGTGACCTAGGAGAAAACCAAATGCTACTTTTCTAAAAGACAGTAAAATGACTTATACTCACAGGTCAATAGCTTGGTGAGCCAGCAGCAGAGAATTTTCTTCTGAAATAGATGGGAAAAAATACAGAGATACATAGCCTGATAATGGACAGAGATGAAGGGAACCAGGTACACTCCTTTCTAAATGAGATATTCCCATCAAATTCCTCCGGTCAGGGTTCATGGGACTCTTCAGAAGAGGATGCAGAAAGATTGTAAGACAGTGAGGATAGAAGACACAAAAAAAAAAAAAAAAAAACAATACCTTCTAGTTACAAAAGGACTGACTCACAAGAACTTCCAGAGACTGGTGGTACACGGGGCCTTCGAAGATCCAAGCCAGATGGGACCAAATGATGAGTTGGCAAATAGATACAAGTCTCCAACCCTAAACCAAAAGCTATGTCCAGTTAGTCACTGTTAGCAAAGGAAAGAACTAGTTTTTTCCAATGAAGTCTCACTAGGGAAATAAACCACACATAAGGGCAAGCTCCATGCCCAACAATAGATAGACAACACAAAATGAATTCAATATTATTTGGGGGGAATTTTTGTCTCATAATATTTTGTCTGATTATTTTTTTTGACCTTACATATATTTACCCTGTATATTATGGTATCTGATTTTATTTTCATCGGCTTTTTGTGTGTGCATATGTATGTCTGTATTTATTCCTAATGATTTTTATGATTCTATTTTTGTCTATTTTGTCCTATTCTTATTTTCTACTCTATTTATTACTATTATTATTGTTTATAATTTTAGATACGTGTTTCTATTTTAAAAAGAGAGATAAACAAAGGGTATGGATTTGGGTGTGTGGGTAAGATAGAAGGATAATGAAGTAATTGAGAGAGGGGAACTGTAATCAGAATATATTGTATGAAAAGTATCTATTTTCACTTAAAAATTTTCTTTTTGCTATTTCATTGTAAAAGTGCATATATCATATATCAGTAAACATTTTTCCCTTTTTTATTTTTGAAAGATTTATTCTATTATTCTTGGAGAGGTTCATATACTAGTATTGTATTGACATCACTTTATATCGTACTCTCACTTATCTAACTTCTTCCCTGTATCCTCCACTCTCTCTCAACTTTCTGAAGTGTTCTTTCATTGATATTGATACAAACATACACATATAAATATTTGTATGTATAAATAAAAAATTCTAAGTATATTTAGAGTTATACACACAAACACACACATACACACATACTTGGGACTAGAAAATCTATTAGGGATCTATTCTAGAGAAGACTAAATGAATACAAATTTCTCAAAAGAAAAAAAAGTCTATGTAATATTTTAATAGTTAATAAGATAATGAATTTCCACATGATCTCTTAATATATTCTTAGATTTGGTTAACCAATTTATTTTACTTAGTCACTAGAGTTTTATAATTGACAGCTATATCAAACATAAAATTACTTTTTTTCCAATAGGATCTCCCTGGGTATACAAACTGCTCTTATGGCCAGGTCCCATGCCTAGCAGTAAAGGCCAACAGAAAACAAACTCAATAGCAATAATTTGTCAGAGCCTTTTTGTAACCTGACAAGTCCTTTGTGCATATATTACAGTTTCATGTTTTTGTTTTTTATGGCATTTCTGTGTTTGGAAATGTATTGTATTTGTCTCTGAGTCTGAATGTGTTTTTTGAGATTTTTCTCATTGGGCTCTTCTTTTTGTTTGTTTGTTGTTTTTGTTTTGTTCCAGTGTGATTTGTTTTTATCTAGTTTTACTTAATTATTATTAATGTTTCAAAATGTCTTTTTGCATGCTATTGAAAGAATGAATGAGAGAAAGAAAGAAAGAAAGAAGGAAGGAAGGAAGGAAGGAAGGAAGGAAGGAAGGAAGGAAGGAAGGAAGGAAGAAGGGCGGGCATATAGTTGGGTAGGTGGAGAAATAGATAGGATCTGGATGGAGTTGGGTTGGGAAAACATAAGCAGAATATACCTAAAAATATAAAAAAATGGCCGGGCGGTGGTGGCGCACGCCTTTAATCCCAGCACTTGGGAGGCAGAGGCAGGCGGATTTCTGAGTTCGAGGCCAGCCTGGTCTACAGCGTGAGTTCCAGGACAGCCCGGGCTACACAGAGAAACCCTGTCTCGAAAAACCAAAAAAAAAAAAAAAAAAAATATATATATATATATATATATATATATATATATATATATATATATATATATAAAATGAAGTTCTTGGAAAAGTATATATGTAAATATGTTTCTTGTTCAAGTACTTATATATGGATATGCAAATATATTTAAAGTTAATTCACAACAAGTATTCATTGATTATTGTTTCTGGAATATATAAGATCTCACATGCACCTCTCTCCTTCCTTCTTGTTTGTTTCCCTTGTCTGAATGATTTTTCCTTCTGGGGTGCTATAGATGTCCAAGGAGCCTTGCCTGCTGGGTGCTGGCTGCCAGTCTTCACCAAATGCATCTCCTAAGTGTCTTCCCTGGTAATAAGTTTGCACTTTTCCTGCAAACTGGGCTGCATCAGGAGCGTGGGGTCTGGTTTTCAGTCGAGCATCGAGAAACCCCCCTGGAGGAGGCATCTGCTAGGAACGCTGTTGTAGTATGGGTGATCAGAGCCATCTCCTTCTTCTTCAGTCCATGGCTCGTCCAGACTCTGCATTCGGTCCTCGAGAGCAGGAATCTTAGATGGGCACTGCAAATACTGTTTGAACCGGAGTTCAAAGGCTTGTCCGATGGAGCCAATGACATCTTGGGCTAGCCCGTCACAGCATTCCAGAATGTGGCAAGCTCTGCGATTGACTGGGTCCTTAGCCACATAGGCAACATAGTCTGTTGTGTCCGGGTCTCCCCTGAGGCGAAGGAGATGGACCGCATATGATGGTTCGCTATGATCTGTTTGGAGTCTGGAGTGCGCAGGTTCAGGCTGGCAGTGGAGATTGTCAGGGAGATGCTCATCCCTGCGAACTGGAGGTTGCTCTTCCCCAGGATGCTGGACAGCATTTTACTCGGAGGAGTTCTCTTCTTGAAGGCTCCTTTGGCACCTGGTACAGCTTCGCAGACACGGCTGATGGCTTCCCTGGTAACCTGAGTTCTTGTACTGAAGTCAAGAGACCTCATTGAGCGCAGAACTTCAATGCATCCCAAGTAGGTTTACCCAGGCCACGTTGTCCAGCTCCGGTTCCTCCATCGTGACTTCCTTCTACTGCCAGCTTCCTTCGCCTTCTACCTCTGCTACCCTGAATGATTTTTAAATTCTGCATTTACTTTACACTACTTATGTGAACTATTGCAATTTTCTTCATTATTCCCTAACATATGTAGATATTACTTAATACATGTAAAATGCTTACAACAATTTGTGGCACATGATAAACAGAAGTAAAATTATATGTATGTATTTTTCCAAAGGATCTCTTTTATTTGACACCAATTTCACTGGAGATGGAAATATTTGCTACCAACATTACTTTTATTTAAATGTATGAACACTACTTAGATACTAAATTCAACACATTAGGAAGTGTTATTCAAAACAATACTGAGATAATTTGAATTTCATATACATTTAACCAAACAATATAATAAAATGTGTTTTGATGTATAACTAACATAAATGATCTCTAATTAGGCTAATAGAATTTACTAAAATATCTAAGCAACACTATACTTTATACTTTAGAGAAATTACTTTTTACAATGATATTTAAAATATTTACATGATTACTTTTCAATTATTGGTTCTTTATATAAAACTTAAAATGTGTAAGTTTTTGTTTTGTTTTGTTTTGTATTTTTCAATTTAAAATGAAATGTTTATGTTTAAAAGTCTAAAGGAAGCCAGGCAGTGGTGGCGCACGCCTTTAATCCCAGCACTTGGGAGGCAAAGGCAGGCGGATTTCTGAGTTCGAGGCCAGCCTGGTCTACAGAGTGTGTTCCAGGACAGCCAGGGCTACACAGAGAAACCCTGTCTCGAAAAAACTAAAAAAAAATAAATAAATAAAGTCTAGGGGATACTTAAATAACTCAATAGTTATTTAATGGGTGAATGAAAGGAATGTGATTACAAGTCAGGTAGAGGGATTATACTTTTCATTGAGGTCAGTATGTCATTATAAATTAAAAGTTATCTTCCAAAGGACATTAAGACTGTGCTAATACATCTCAGAAATTCAATAGTCGAAGCTTGTAAACCATGCGGCAGAACACCCCTGCCCTCACCCCGCCAAGCTCAGTTTAATCCAGACTATTTTTTGACACACAGGGCTTCAGAGAGATAACCCAAAACCTGGAATATGAATGAATCTTTCCATTTTTTTAGTATATTACTCTGCCAACTTACAGATATAGTTCATTGTATACAGGAGATGGGTTCGGTATTACCTGCTTTTCTCAAATGCACATGCACCTTAAAGATTTCTAATTTAGCACTGTTACATATAAAGTGTTGTCATGGCAAATTTAAGCAACTGAACTATGTCAAGAATGCCACCAGATATTTGACCACAGTTCTGTAAGTCTATAGTGATGTGAATGTGACACCTCTTAACTTACTTGCAATCATCTATTACTCTGGAAACATGCAGCTTCATAAAGCCCCGAATTAATCTTTAGGGAGAAGAATGCCTAATAAAGAACACAATAATGTGCAGCAGCTCTAGCAATAAATTTGATGAAAGGTTTCCTGAAAGCCACGGCAAAGGGTAATATGAGTCCACTTATTAGCTCTGTGTTGGTGTTATTTATGTTCTGTGACCCATGGGAAGATAAGAAATTTATTTTGCTGCCTAGGGTCCATCCCAGGGTCTGGGCATATTAGATCTTTGGGACTAGTGTTTATATACTGACTAGTGTCTTCTAAGGAAATGTATTTCTTTGTTCACAAAAGAATCTTGCAGAAATTTGTTTGTGCTATTGTTTTTGCTTTGTTTGAATTGTACTTAATACTTTTTATCTTGTAGTTCAACAGTTGGGATATATATTGGCACCTAGGGGGGTTTCCAAATGTAGAAGAAGAGTGCACATGCATAAAATCCTTCAATAATTCTCTATGAAACATGCTTGGGAAGCACAGAGTCAAAATGAAGAGTACAGACTTTATTGGATATCTTTCTAGGAATGTTCTCTTCTAGTTTTACATCAATTTAATATCTATTGAGAGTTGAAATTATATAGTTTCATTTACTATGGTATACCTGTTGTATGATATTGTAAGCATACAAATTTGGTAATTCTGTTTTTTTACTAATTATTTCCAATTGAATTATTTTTAGAATTGATTTGATAGAATGATCATTTTTTACATTCTATGCCCATAATTGACTGTAGTTCATGACATGAGTGAAAAAAGAGAATAATAATTCAGAAAATGGTGATATTATGTATTTCATTAGCAATTTCATTGAACCTTTCCCAATAACAAACATATAAATATTATACCAAATTATTTTCTTTTAGGCTAATAATTTTATTTTCTTGGGAATTTCACACTATGTATTTTCAGTATACTCACCTTGCACTTCTTCTAACTTATTTTAGATCCACCTCTCATCTCCCAGCCCCAATTTTCTGCACCCTTATTTGATACATAATCACCTTCAGTTTATGTTGCCCATATATTCAGGAATCCAATGTAGTGAATCATTTACTAAAGTGTATCAGAGCATCTACTCTATGCTCTAATGTTGACTTGATTATATTCAGATCTGCCTTGTGCAGACAATTGCAGCTCCTGGGTTTTCATGAATTCCGTGGTTTTCTCATGTCCAGTCTACTGCTCCCCAACATCTATCTTTTATAATATTGCAATGGTCCCTGAGTTGTAGTGGAAGGAATAACTTAGATGGCCTAGTTCTGGCTAAGGACACTGGTAACTGTTACTTTCTGCATTTTGACCAGTTTTGAGTTTCTTTGGTAATATTCTCCAGTGCACAAAGACACTTCTCTGATGATATTTGTGAGCTGCACTAAAAGTTCACAACTGGATAATATTATTGCAATAAAAGTGAATGGTGTCTTCAGCAATAGTGGTTTATAATTACCCTCTGGTGGGCAAACAACATAAGTGGCAGTAGCCTATAGTGTTTTGGGGTCATTGGTAGACCTAGGAGAGGTATGTAACTTGGTATTTGGCCTTTCATTTGAAACCCTGAATGTCTAGTAATGGCAACATCCTCTTGATAGGGTAAGTCCAATTAAACCCTGTATATTGACATACATGTATACATGTATAATTGTATAGGTATAAAATATTTTGTTTCCTAGCAGAATTTTGGTATATTTAGACAATGGGATATTATTCACCCACTAAGAACAATTGAAATTGTTAAATATACAAGTAGATCTTGATATAATAATTCTTAGTGAGGTAACCTATGCCTGTAAAGACAAATATTTTATGTTTCTTTCTTCATTTGTTGATGTTAGCTTTGAATATTCAGATATGTTGCATTTGGAAAATACATAGAGGTCAACAAATTACTAAGGGGATATGAGGAAGTGATTTCAAGGATGAGAGATAGAGCACACTGGAATAGAGGTTAAAAAGAAGTATTGGGATAAGAATGAGTTAAGATTGTTTCGAGGTCTGGATAGTAGTATAAAGGAGGTTGTATGGGGAGGGATAGATAACACTAAAATTTTCACAAAATTCATATACAAAGCTAACAATGTAGAAACTGTTTAACATATACATGGACATATATAGAAAGAGCAAGAGAGAGAGAGGGAGGGGTGGAGAGAGAAAGAGAGAGAGAGAGAGAGAGAGGGGGAGTTATCTTATAACATATACCATTTTAATGATGCCCTTACTAGATAGGAGAATATAGCAAATAAAAATACCAAGTGCCAGGACTTGGTTACCTCTTTCAGAGTGGTCAGTCAGTAAGTCTCCATAGATCTCTAAACACTGCATGTTTTTGCTATTGTTCTTGACTACCCTCTAGAACTTGAGAGTAATAACCTATTGCTGAAGACACCATATACTTGACCATGGAGAAATTTACTAGCACAGACCTGGAAGCTTTTCTCATTATGTTTAGCTTTCATAGTTCTGGATGATGCTCTGAAAACTACTGTAGAATTAAAGCAATAATCAGACACACCTATCTATCTATGAATCCTGCAAGCTACAATAATGACATTGTAAAATAATGGCATAGACATCATGGAAACAACCAAGCACTTCAGGGTTGCATATAAATTCTGCTCCACAAGATGAAACTTACACATGTCACTATTCAAAAGTTTAGAGTACATTGCTAGATAGGCCATGAGCCCTTGGGAGAGCCTACTATTATTATGCTGCTTAGTAGATTTAGTAATAAGATAACTACTGATGTTTAATGGTTAAGCTCATAGATCAGTGTATCACTAAACCCTCTTCTGAGAAGCTTATGTTTGCAGTAGCTAATGATGAACATGGTTATTAATAACTGGACAATATATAGACAATAAGGGACCATAGGAAGATCAGAACTAAAGGAAACATATATACTGTGCAATACACCCATAGCCTGTTAAAACTGAGAAAAACAAAAGTTGAGAACTCACTGTGGAAGCAGGGATGAAAAAGATTGTAAGATCTAGATGTTAGAGCAATGAGTCTGGAGTGGGTAAATGGGTGGAGGAGCACTCTCAAGAGGCAAGGAGTGGAGAAAGGGGATGGGATGAGAGGTGTAGGTAACTGGGAAGGGGCGTATCATTTGAAATGTAAACAAATATAATGATTAACAATCTTAAAATGTTTTTTAAAAAGTAGCAATTTGGATTCTGTAATGTAACAAGTTTGGGAAAAAAAAATGATGATTGCTTTTTCCATGGCGAGTTTGGGAATTCAAAAGAAAACAAATAAATACTGTCTGAGGAGAATGATAAATGCCCCAGTGTAGGTGAATGTTAGGGGTGTGAGGCAGGAGTGGGTGAGTGGGTGGGGGAGCAGTCTCACAGAAGCATGGGAGGGGAGATGTGATAGGGAGTTTGCAGAGGGTAAACTGGGTAAGGAGATAACATTTGAAGTGAAAATAACCAGTAAAAATGTGTTAAAAATGTTGGAGCTGGTGAACAACTATAGGAAACATTATCTTCTGGATGGGCAGCTGCATATATGAATTCACGGCTGTTGGAACAACACATACAAAACCCATGTTCAACCAAATCAGAGCATGGAGAGGGATGTTTGCCAAATAATCTCACCATTAAACAAGCATCTACTGAAAATTGTTAACTGAGAGGAGATAAAGAAACAATCATTTACGGAAGTGCATGTAACCCACACTCCAGTGGATAATCAACATTTAGGAATATTTGAGCACAACAATTTGTTTTAAAAGGTTTAAAAAGAGAAGACAAAGGACACAAAGTGCCCTCCATTTCCTCTACATCTTACACTCTTTCTGCTTCTTCTTCCACGGGAATTCTAATGGGAGGAATTTGACGAAGAAATCCCATATAGTGCTGAGTACTGCAATGTCTTTTCTCTCTGTAAATATATGAGTCTCTGTAATTTATACCATATGCTACAGAAGGATCATCTTTGATGATGGCTGAACAAGGTAATGATTTATGAATATAGTAGAATATCATTAGTAGTCTTTTATCACTAGTCTTAGTACAAATAAGACCTAAAATTTGTACAAATGTGTACTTCGAGTCCAAATGCTACTAAGACCAGTAGTATTTGGTTTTCCCATAGATGTCTAAGCTATCTAGTCTCTACTCCTTGGTCTCCCAAGCACTATGGCCTTTCAGTGGAGGGAGGGAAACACCAACCCACCCATAAAACCATCAATCCAAAATTTGTTCTGCCTACAAGATGCACAGGGATAAAGATGGAGCAGAGATTGAGGGGATGACTAACTGTTGACTTACCCAACTTGAGACTCATCCCATGGGAGAGATCCAACCCCTGACACTATTAATGATACTCTGCTATGCTTGTAGACAGGATCCTAGCATAACTATCTCCTGAAAGGCTTTATTAAGCACCAGATGGAAACAGATGCAGATACCCACAGCCAAACATCAGGGGGAGCTCAGGAAGTCTTGTAGAAGAGTGGGCAATAAAATTAAACCAAGCAGAGTGGTAAAGCACAGCACAAGAAGATCTACAGAGTCAAATAATCTGGGCCCATGGGGGGCTCACAGACACAACCATCAACCAAAGACCATGCAGGGACTGGCCCTAGGTCCACCACACATTTGTAGCTGATATGCAGCTTGGTCTTCAAGAGAAGTCCATAATAATTCAGGAGGGGGCTGTCTCTAACTCTGTTACATGCCATTGTATCCACTTCTGCTAACTGGATTGCCTGGTTGGGCTTCAGTGGGATAGAAAGTGCTTCATCCTACTGTGACTGGATGTTCCAGGGAAGGATGGTATCCAAGGGGGTCTTCCCATTATCATCAGATAAGAAGAGGGAGTAATGGAGGAGAGATTTGTAATTGTGTAGACTGGGGAAAAGACAGGAATATGAGGACTATGATTGTGATGTAAAGTGAATAAATAAATTAATGAGAATATAAGAAAAATCTCACTAATGAAACTACTACTAGTACTATTACAATAACAGATGATGACAATGACAACAACAATGAAGACAATGACAATGACTATTGTCAGGGGCAGCCCTGCTTATATACTGAAGGCCTAAAATCAGCAATAGACCTGACATACATGCCTGCTAGCATCAAGTCTTGGGTCTCTGTGGAAAAATACTGAAACAGATAGCTATAAGCTATTATAAACAAGCAGCTTTGGTGGAAGTCTGCCAAGCCTGAGTAGTCATAGACCTTGCAGATAGGTAACCTTGGTGGATAGTACCAACTT